>PVJA010000858.1:0-145785 GCA_004027025.1 Myocastor coypus | reverse complement strand
AAAAAAAAAAAAAAAAAAAAAAAAAAAAAAAAAAAGGTAAATCCAAGGTGGAATTAGAGCTGAGAAATGGGTCATTAGCTCTCATGATGAGAAGTGGGATTGTTTATTTCAAAGAAGTGTTTTGGACAGCTAAAATACAATGCCCCTTTCATAAACAATATTTAACTAAGCTACTGAACTGGAAATTAATATGATACTAATTTGTCCTCAGCTCATGCTTTAATGAGCTCATATTTTTGTGTATTTAATTTGATAAATTGATTTGATAAATAATCTATTACAAATAGCAGTTGAGTATAAATGAGCTTGAAGTTCCAAAGGCCACTAATTAAGGTAATTGTTGCTATTTGTTTTTTAATGGCTTAACCTATATTTACCTGCCAGTGGCAGCATTTTATGTTCCTCTAAAATGGGGGAGACTCTGTGGTGGTCCCTAAAGAGCAGCAGCAGTCAAAACCAGTCATGCCTGTCACCCCAGGGATCTAAACAATAGCAGCGATATGGTACTGAATCCTCCACCCCCTATGCACATGGATCTTGAGGGGACAAGGATCCCTGTGATGTGTTGAGGCTTTGCACTCCAAATCGAGGATCCCCCACATGGCAAGAGAATTCTCCTCATGCCTCTCCTAAGGACCTGACTTCAGAGTCACTTGGGGGTGGCAGTGGGGGTGAGGGAATAGTGGAGCTGCCCAAAGTCCATTTTACAGAGATGGCAAGAAGGCCTGCTGTCAACATTAGTTGTGCTCCCAATGGCCTGGAGGGTAGGCATTGGGTGGGCCAGCTGCCCAGGGACCCCAAGCATCACTCCTTAAGCATCTGCCTTGCTGGAGGGGGAACAGGGAAGGCAATATGAGTGCCACACTCCTGCCTGAATCCTTTAGCCAGTCAAAGCCGAGTACAAGCCTGAACTGCCACCCTCTCCCTACTGCCCCCTGCCTGTGTGCTTCTACCATCTTGGCCCCTGGATACCAGCCATGCTACTCCTGAATGTGTTGGCGAGGGTCCAAGAAGGAGCTCACCACTTTGTTTGCAATTGCCATGATCAACAATGTAGAAAATCCAAGGTAAACCACACTAAACTGACAAAATTATCCAGCAAAATATCTGACAGACCAGCTTTAAAAAACCAAAGGTTTCTTTACATTAAAAATAGCCATAGATACTGACAAAAGTTCTACAAAATGCTGTACAAGGTAAATCCCGAGGGGATTTGACTAACCTCATCAGATATAAAAATTACACATTTTGCTATATAGGTCTTGCATTAACTTGGACTTAACCACTCAGTAGAAAAGTTTAACCACGAGGCATAAAAAGTAAAGCCAGACTAATATACTAAGCTATAAAAGGCTCAAGTTAACAGCTTCTGACATTGCCAGTTCTGCCAATAGCACACTACTATTATGAAATATTGCTCTATGTATACAAATACTTTCTTTCAGTTCACTAAGAAGAAATATTTGTACTAATAGTGTTTAGAAGAGTTATCATGTCTGCATCTTGTACTCTGAACAACTACTATGAAGATAGCAATATGCATTGTGGCTGTCCTATTAATGTGTTTTGAAACTGTCTCAATATTATTTCTTATTGAAAGTATTCTAAAATTAAAAAAATATCCATAGGGGCTGACGAGATGGCTCAGTGGTCTGAAATGCCTGTTCAGGCAAGCTTAGTTAGTCATAGGGGACTGTAATTTGATCCCCGGCACCACGTGCTATGCCAGACCCACCCTCAGGGCAGGCTGAGCCAGCCCTCCCCCTAAAAAGCCATATTTAAGACATAATAGACACAACTCAACATATCATCAAAACTAGACAACACATACAAGATTTTTTTTTTTAATTTCCAATGGCCATGTATAAAAATACTAAACTTGACTAAAGGATATAAAAATGACTTTATTGAAAAGAGAGACCTAATATATGTGACTAGCATAAACTCTACATGATGAAAATATAACTTTTCCCCAATTGACCTGTTCTTTAATGTACTTTAATATAGACCAAGTTGAAATCCCAATGGGTACTATGGATCTTAAAGTTGATTTTAAAATTCACCTGAAAGACAAAACAGGCAGTGCTAATTCATAAATCTTTGAATAAAGAACAGATTTTCAAGCCTAACAAAAGAAACCTAAATGAAGTAGAGTCTTTTTAATGAATTCTAGGATAATTTGATGTCCATATGCAGAGCAGTGAAGCTGTACTCCTACTTCCAACCTTATGTAAAAATCAATCCAAAATAGTTTAAGAATCCGAATGTGAGAGCTAAACCTGTAAAACTCTTAAAAGAAAACAGGTGTAAATCTTCATGACCTTAGATAATGGTCTTTTACATATATCCCCAGAGCATAAGCAACCAAATACAAAAGAGATAAGCAGGACCCTCTCAAAACTCAAAACTTAGTGCTACAAAGTACACAACGAATAAAATAAAAAGATAACCCACAAAAGCAGAGTATTTCAAGTCACATATCTAATAAGGAACTAATGTGTAAATATATAAAGAGCTTTTCCAAGTTAATAATACAAACACACCCCAATTGAAAATAGACAAATTATTATTGAATAGGTATTTCTTCAGTTCATGTAAAATGTTGTTCAACATTATCCTCAGTCATTACAAAAATGGAAATCTAACCCACACTAAGAGAACACTTCATATCCCTAGAATATCTGTAAGTTTTTTTTTTGTTGTTGTTTTTGTTTTTTTTTTTTTTTTGGTGGGGAGAAGGGACTGGGAATTGAACTCAGGCCCTTGGACTTGCCAGGCAAGCGTTTATTCTACTGAACTATCTCCCCTGCCCAGATATCTATAATTTTTTTTTTTTTTGTCTTTTTGAGACAGGGTCTCGTTATGCAGTTCAGACTGGCCTTGAACTCACTTTTGTAGCCCACGATGGTCTCAAACTCATGCCAATCCTCCTGCCTCAGCCTCCCAAGTGTTGGGATTACAGGTGTGCGCCACCACACCCGGCTTCAGATGTCTGTAATTTAAAGGATAAACAGTAATAAGAATTGGAAGAGATTTAGAGAAGTTTAGTCCCAACACACTGCTTGTATGACTATAAAATGATTTGTCTTCATGGGGAAAGGTAAAACAGTTTGTCAGAGAGTTAATCAGAGTTTCCATAAGACCCAGTAACTCCAATTGTAGGTATTCATACATATACCTACTCAGAGTCTGTATGCAAGAGTGCCCAACATACATTTACAGGGCTGGGGAGATAGCTCAGCAGCATAAGTGCCCACCTGGCAAGCACAAGTCCTGTGTTCAATCCCTGGTACCAGAAAAAATATGTATGTTCACACAAAATATTGTATTCAAATGATCCTAAAAGTATTACGTGCCTGATAGCAAAAAGTAGAAAGAATGCAACATATACCCATCAGCTGAAAAATGACAAGCAAAATGCATTGTAGCCATATGATGCAATATAGCTCAGCAACGAAAAGAAATGAAGTACTGATATTTTCTACAACATGAATCAACCTTGAAAACTATAGGCTCAGGCTGGGAAGATAGCCCAGAGGTCTAAGTGCCTGCCTGGCAAGTGCAAGGACCTGAATTCGATCCCCAGTACTGCAGGCCATGCTGGCCCTGAAACCGAGCGGGGTAGCACATGCCTATAATCACAGTGCTGGGGAGGCTGAGACAGGAGGATCACTAAAGTCTGAACTATGTAGGGAGACCCTGTATCAAATAAATAAAACTATAAAAAAAGAAAACATCCAGCTAAGTGAAAGAAGCATATAATAAGACCATATGTTGTATGATTCCGCTTATCTGAAATGAACAGGTGACTCTATTGAAAGAGAAAGTGGATTAGTGGTTGCCAAGGGCTGGAAGACAGGATAAAGAGAAGGAGCTGCTGGTAGATCCCAAGTTTCTTTGGGGAGGGTTACAAAATGTTCTGGAATTAAATAAAGAGTGGTAGTCATTGCACAAGGTAGCAGAATTGAGCACTGGGAGAAGCCAGGTGTTGTATCCACTATGATCATTACCCATGAAAATGGTGTACCTTAAAATGGGGAAATTCGTGGTGTGGAAATTTAATCTTAATTTTAAAAGAGCACTTCTTTGATTAGATACCAGAGTGCCATACAAAACAATTATAAATAAAACAGGCCCAGGATCAGAAAAATGAAGGATTGCCTCAGCGGCCAAAAGGGTACAAAAGTGAAGCCACAAACATAGCACACGTGGTGAGCGTATACAAAGGGAACATCCTCAGTTGGTGAGGAAGGGCAGGGGGGTGGAAGAGCCCTGGCTCCTAGTGTAGAGGGGAAGACCAGATTCCAGCCCCGCACTCGCAGGTATTAGATAAACTCCAGACAGATTAAAGCACCAACTGCAAGACTATAAAATAGAAGAAAAACATACCAGTGGCCCTGAAGAAAGCTGCCTTCCGCAATACACAACATTCAGAACAATGAATAAACTTAAATTGGTGAAAGTCAGAAACTCTGAAAAGCATAAAAGGCCATAAGCAAAGTTAACAGACATTTAACACATGAGAGGTAAAATATTAATAGTATAGTATATATCTAAAGTATATACTATATATATATACACATATATATATATGTATATATATATATATATATATATATATATATATATATATATATATATATATAGTATACATCTAAAGAGCCTCTGAAATCAATAAGAAAATTCAAACAAAACCACAAATGTCCCTAAGGCCTTCCTCTCTCCTTCCTGCCATTACGTTTCAGGTGATCCCAGAAGACTGACGTCACCTTTGTGACAGTGCAGTCACTCTAGCCCCTTTCTCATGGTGTCAGCTGATCTGTCACTAACCCCTTAGGAGAGTCAGTGTGGGCCTACTGGGCAGGACAATAGAATGCTCAGCCTCACCCTGGAAAAAGTGACTTCCTGCAATCACAAGACAGGAAGAGTGAGGACAGATTGAATCTGAGTGTCCAATTCATCCCTGCTCCGTGGGGACCCTGATGCAACTGGCATGCAGAGCCCTGAGTGAGGAGTGCTGTGTGTGCGCAGGCATTTCTTACCTGCCAACTTAATCGGGTTTGCTGCATAACCTCTGGGTGACAGTAAAATTACACTTGAGTCTGGACAGATATCCATCTTCACTAAGGAAGCATCGTGCTGTGGTCTCTTTTTGCAAGCAGCGACATTATTAAAGAATAGAAGGTTGCAGGCATGTTATGCAGGAATTATAGTCTTTGATTTAGAAGACCTTCCTATTTTGCTTTCCTGCTGAGGCGGACTTTCAGCTCTCGATAGCTAATTCAGTGAGGTTCCCTTTCCATCCTCTCCCCCTCCTTATCCACTTTTTATGCTTCCATAAGCCATAGATTCAGGCCTTGGTTTATTACATTTCTCAGAGAGCTTAAATACCCCATGCAGCCCCTCATCTCCTTACCAGAGACGGGGTACATGAGGGCGACATGGCGACGTCAACATGATTTGTTCTGCTGCTGGATTTTGCAAAGCGCTCTGCACCAGGGCTTTCCTGGAGGATGTCAGTGAGACAGGGCTGGAACTGATGCATTTTAAAACACTATTGATGATCACTGAGAAAATCAGATGATCTGACTGTAGATCCTGGCTAGGTCACATTAGGCTTAGCATTAATTATTAAGGCTCTTTATGCAATATTTCATGCAGAAGAAAATTCTATGGCTGAAAGCAAATGGAAAAAAATTGGGAACACTTGGCTTATTATAAGTAAGCACGAAGATACCGCTGCTGAACCAGTCCTCTCTGTTATCCCTTTTAGGGTCATTGTTACTACCATGGACACGTGCAAGGATACAACAGTTCGATGGTCAGCCTCAGCACTTGTTCTGGTCTCAGGTAAGTGGCCCTGACCGTGGCAGCTTTGGTTCTAAAAACATCAACCACAAAGGATCTCTGTCTTTCCCTAATTGCTCTAAAGCACTGGGAGGAAGAAATGGGGCTCAAAGCATGGTTGCCCCTTGACCTGGGTAAGGGAAGGGAGGCCTTTGCCTGACTGTTAGCAGTATTCTGCATGCCTTACCCAAGATCTTAGCTTCTCACCACTGTTCCTCTTTGAAGGCCTTTCTCAGGCCTGCTAGGCCTGAGTTTCAGAACCCAATGTCATGGGAATCATCTTTCATTTCTATGCCTCAGAAGCTTAATAACTCCCCATTAAAAAAGAATAGTGCATATTAATGCTGCAGCTGCTGGCTTAATAAAAGCTTAAAAGGGCCTCCTCCTCTTATTAAGAAACAAATAAAGGAATTAGTTTAACAGCATCCAAAGTGAACTGAATATAGGCATGCATTGGTAAGGGTTTGCTGCTGTGCTGTGCTATGGGTATAGTGCAAGACATAATCACCTTCTGTTGCCGGACAGGCCAACCTTCAGCTCTCCTCACAGCCCCCTTCCTCTCAAATCACAGCTTTTAGCCTTCAGCTGGATCTTCTACACGCCCCAGAAAAACCATTTGTCTGAAAATTTTCCAGCTGCTTCAGCCTTTTAACTTGGTGTTATCTACAGTTTGTGTCCTCAAAGTCTGGGGTTGGTTGGGCTCATGGACCAGGAGGGAAGAAAAGGAAGAAAGAGAAGGAGCTGAAAGAAAGAACGAGCTTGAGTTACAAGGCAAGATGGCACTCTGTGCGCCGGCAGTAGCTGTAACGCCCTTGTGAGATCCCTAGGGGGCTGTGGTCAATGGGAACACATAACACATTCATAAAATGTAATGACACCGCCTAACCATGCCTACCTCCAATGATGCAGTCACACATAGAGGACAACCTAGGCGCACAGCACAACACAACAGCACAACATGCCATCTTCTCCATCTTCTCCTGAGATTTGCCCTTCCGTGCAGCGTCCTCACTGGCTCACACGGGGCCGGCCCGTCCTTTTCATAGCTACCAAGCGTTCCACTTGACACATGTCCCACCTTATCTCCCCATTCCCACATCATGTGCATTCAAGTGATTTCTGGGTTTTCTCGGTTGTATCCAATACTTTGCCCGCTGCACGACCCTGGTGACCTGTCCGGTGCAGCCCTGGCAGTCTGTCTGCTTGGGATTCTGCAGAGGAGTTTAGCGAAAGAAAGGGAATGTGCTGAGGAGGCTGTGACCGAGCACTGTCCTGCCTGCATATTCCTCAGCTATGGCCTTGATTTCCTCTACAGTCAACAGAGAGGCAGAGAATGTGAGTGCCACTTATTTACTGTGATATGATATGTCTGATGCTTAAGCACTTACTGGTGCAAGCTAGGAATATGTAGACAAAATCGTTCCTCTCCCCCTTCACCCCACTGCAACCCCACTCAGGTAAAAATGGCAACAAACTGGGGTGTACGCCTCCTATCTCCGTCTCTCACTCCAAGCATGTAAAACATAAGACTTGGAGTACGTGCTCATCTATTGTTACAGGCATAGTCACATTGTGTACCTCACTCTTGATCTTGATTTTTGCCACCTAATCCTATCTGCCTCTCCATGTCAGTAGATAGAGACCAAAATCACTGCACAAACACAACACATGTGTCTGTACACAGCATTGCTGTTAAAAGCATTCTGATACCTGTTGAGCTTTGACATGTGCGCTACCTTAGAAGTGAAGAAGCTGCCTTATTTGCATTTGTTTCTCTCCAGTTTCTGCTTCATTTAGTGAAGATGCTTTGAGCACATCTCTGCAGCTAGCATTCCCTAGGTCTCGGGGGATGAGTGGTGAATGTAATGTGTCCCTCCAGGAGAACATTCGAGAAGGTAGTGAAGATCAGAGAGTACTGATGTGACAGGAAGAAGTACCGGGAAAGGGAGGAAGCTGAGGTGCAGGGCAGGAAACACCAGTGGAGATCAGAGAACTTTGGACGGAAGTGAGACCCGTCCTCCGCCCTTAGCAGGAAGACTACTTCTGGCCAAGGAACGGCATGCACTCGGCTGGGGAGCCCAGCAGCAGGAGGCTGGTGTGGCTGGAAGAGGAGGGACCAGGCAGTAGAGGAAGGTGAGGTCAGGAGGGACACAGAAAGGTAGATCCTGTGGGATGTGGAGGGAGAGCAGGTGTCCTGTGGCCCCTGACTGTGATGGGTGCCATGAAAGCAGTGAGCCCAGGTTTCCACAGGGCTGCTCCATGCCAAGCGCAAGGAGAGCGTGAGGACTGTGTGCAGAGCATGAGCTCAGTGAGGAGACTTTGCCATGGTCTCAGGGAGAACAGCAGGGCCTCAACAGCATGACAACTGTGGACATGCCAGCATCTAGCGAAGTCTCTGAGGGTGTTAGACATGGATGCCATCTTGTAACTGTTACTTATGCCAGAAGGCCACTTCCACAAGAGTGTGTAGGTGAAAATATACAAGAGTACCAAGTTACTGGGAGTAACTTTTGAGGGAAGATAAGGTATCTCAGGCCTGGCAGGGTCTCTAATAGGTGTGCAAACCTCCACACATGCCGGGGCTCTGAGGAGAAAGGCTGGAAGTGATCGTGGAGCAAACGGGATGGGCAGTGAGTCATCCTCAAGGAGTCGGGTACAGCCAGGACGACATTTAAATAGTGAAATATTGTCTTGGGTGTCTGTAGGGAGATAGTGAAGTACAGGTGGCAGTCAGGTCTCAGCTCTAGGATGGAGATGCCAAGAACATTCTGGAAGAGGTTTGGTGGGGCAAGATCTCAAGAGGGCCCATGAGTTCCAGTGGAAAGGGTTGGTGCAAGGGATGTAGGGATGGAGTTAGCTAAAAAAATAAAAATGTTTCTTTGGCAAAGGCCCAGTTTTTATGAGAAACCAGACCTTGGACTCCTGGAGGAGACAGATGGGGATGGGATGAGGGCAGAACTGAAGCATCGGGAGTGAAGGTGAAGTTCAAGGTGAGCAGACTGAGACCAGTACACAGCGTGCCGGAGCCAGGCGGTGAAATAGCTGTGAGGCTGCAACACGTGGTGGACCTCTCCGAGCCCCAGTTCTCAGTTAAAATGGAGCTGAAGTCTCTATTTGACAAGGTTACTTTGATGATCATGCAGCCACCTGTAGGCACAGCCCTGCACCTGTCTCTGGTGAGGAGTCAGTGGGAAACCCTCAGCCTCCTGCTGGACATGGTAGCTCATGCCTGTGATCCCAGCACTCTGGGAGGCTGAGGCCAGAGGATACCAAGTTCGATCCCAACCCAGACAATTTAGCAACTTAGAGAGACTGTCTCAAAACAGAGTAAAAAGGGGTGGAGGGCCGGGGATGTAGCTCAGTTCAAAGGGCCTGGTTTTAATCCCCTGTATGACCAAACAACCAAACAAATAGACACAAAATCCTGTCCTGGACCAGCCTCTTGCCCTTCTGGACCAGTTAGGGAGGCGTAAGCATGCAGCACTCCTGAGCTAAGTCTAGGAAAAGCTATGCTGCCCCTTAGGGACTCAAGGTCAAGACCATGATGGTCAGGGTGACACACACGTGGGCACCCAGAGTGACCTGCTCCTGAGTTTTGTGTAGTGTGCTTGAGAGCAATTCTCTCACCCACACATGGAAAGGGGAAACCCGTGCCACCAGGTTGTACGTCTCTAGAGACTGAAAGATGTTTCTGTTTGTTTAAGACCATTTATTAAACAATCGGTATTTCCAAGCTTCAGCTGAATGTGAAAGTTGATGTATTTAAAAAGGAGAGAAAAACTAATTCCAAGTTGTTAAACTTAAAACAAAATGACATGGAGGTAGACTTTTGCTCCTGAAAGGTCCAGATGGCTCCAGGTATGGCTAGATCTAGGGTCTCAACTAGTTTTCAAACTCCATTTGCTTACTCTCTAGCTTCCTCCTTCCTCCTCTGCATTGTTCTCCTTCTCAGACACAGTTTTATCTTGATGACCTCACAAAATACCACAGACATGGTGGCTTAAACTATCGAAATTTATTTTTTACATTTCTAGAAGCTGGAACTTCAAGGTCAAGGTGCCAACAAAAGAGATTTCCCCCAGAGTTCTCTTCTCTTGGCTTGTAAGTGGTCACCAGCACGCTGTATGCCTTTGTGACTTCTGATAGGGACAGAGAGAGGAAGCTTGCAGCTTCTCCCTCTTATCATCTTTTTCTAGGATTCTCCCTCAAGAGCTCATCTAAACCCAGAACCATCCAGAATCCCCTCTGATGCCACCATGTTGGGGGATGAAAGCTTCAACATATGGATTGGTGGTGTGGAGACAAACAAACAGTAGGGTAGAGTAGGGTGGGATGGAATATGTTGGAGTAAGGTAGGGTAGGGTAGGGCAGGGCAGGGCAGGGCAGGGCCCAGTAGGGCAGAGTAGGTTATGGTATTACATTCTAGTGATGAAGAGGCTGCCAGCAATGTGCGTTTCACAGTCTCAGATGTCAGGCAGGAGAACTAGGCCCTTTCTTCCAAGAAGCAACGATCCTGCTGTTTCTGTCTGACCCGAAAACAACCATAGTGGCTAGAGAGGATGCCATGTTCTGCCTCAACAAGTCCTGGGTCAGCACCTTGATCTGGCTGAGGGAAATGTGAATGTGTGCAGAGCCCACAGGCCAGGAACAGGGAAAGGGTGAAGGTCCCAGAGACAAGATGACAGCCAGAGCCACTCTGGAGCAAATAGGCCTCCACCAGCAATGGCAAATCATCAGCACAGAGAGGGTCCACCAGTGTGGTTCCCCAAGACTGGCTCATTATCAGGGGATTTCTAGCAGAAAACCGAATTGCAGATGGGAAAAGAAAAAAAAAAAAAAAAAGGTGTCTCCAGGATGCTACTGACAGCTCTGTTTTTACCTTTATTAAAACAGTTTTTGAAATAGTGCTATTAACTAGCTAAATAACAGCTGGGGCAAGTATCCACAGAGTGACATCCAAACAGGACCAAGGTGCCTCAATACTAGCTGGTCCGCTCATGTCACATCCTGCCTGCAGTGGCCCTCCAGCCTCTCTGTCTGGCACGCACCTAAGCTCTTCCATCCCCACGAATGCACAGGTAACTGTGGGGCTGACCTTTCCTGTTCTGGCTACAGTGTCTGAGTCTCAGGATCCTCCTCCTGTCCTGGGACCTGAGAGAAGTTCCCTCCCTGGTTCCTGATATAAACACTGAATTTGGCAGAGTGGAACATCATGACATTCTCATGGCTAGGGCTTTAGGAATCCAGGATTGAAAGTGCTGGTCTACCAGTGCCATCAGCCACCAAGATAGAGATGGGACATTGCTCAGGATAGCTATGTGGGCCGAGGAGCACCTCACTGTGTGCTCCAGAGTCTTGGCTTCCCAGATCTGTGTGCAGCTATTCTTTGCCCACCTTCACTTACCCTGGGGTAGAAGGCTTAGGGCAGAGGACATTTCTGACCCTTTCCTTGTAGACCCTGATAAAAGCTGGAACTCCTAGCAGTAGGCCTTAGAGGACAGCAAGCACAGATGTTATAAATTTAGCTAAGTAAAAACACCAAGGTAGGAGGCTATCTGTGTCTGAGTAAGTGCACATGTTATCATGTTCCTTAAAAACTTTGCATTGGTTTAAAATCTTTAATATGTCATTTGCTGCATTAAATGTTATATAATAAAACTAGATATAACCTAAAATGCAGGTATATTTCTTGTCCCTGTACCATTTTAAAAGTTACCAATTTGATCAGTGTCAGGGAATCTGCAGTAACTACTATAGTGAAAATAATAAGTTGCTATCAGGACAGAAATAACCATTATAAAATAAGTGCTCCATGGATGCAGTATTATATTGTTTATAATTTCACAAGTCAAATAGATACATTAAAATCTCAGCTGAAAAGCTAAAAGGAGAACAGCTTCCTGGGAGGAAAACAAGACAGAAGGAGGGCAGGGAGAGCTGGCAGTGAGCCACCTCCCCAGGGTGTCCTGGTTTCCAGCAAAGGCCTGGCATTCTCCAAGGGCATGGATTTGCTTTCCACAGATTCTTAGCTCAGACTAAATGGCCTGCAGCAGGTGGGCTAACGCCCCAGAAAATCAGGCTTTACAGCCATCTTTCTGTCTGCTAGACCCAAAGAGAGAAAGCAGGAACCAGGGGCGGCCACACTGCTGTGTCCTCCTCCCGCATGGTTCAGGTTTTCAGCATCAGTGGCATAATGTGCCCCCCCCCCACTCAGGGGTCAAACTTTGATCCAAGCCAGTCCAATTCTTAAAACTCTTTAATACGAAATAGACTAAATCAGGGAGGAAATTGGCATCAAGTAAAAATAATACAGTGACCTTCACCTTTGTCCTTGTCACTGTCTGCTCCCTTTGCCTGGCCAGCTTCCCTGGCTGCGTTCTGACACTCTGGTCATGCATCTCTGGCCACAGCTCTGCACTGCTTTTTTCTCCCTCCTTCATCCTCCTATGGAGGTGTTGCTGCCTCCTGACTGAACACCCAGACCCCAGTGCAGTCAGGAGCCTGCCTAGGCCAACGGCAAGGCTGCACTGCTTTCCTGCTTGAAGGACACTCAAGGTCAAGTTCAGGGCTCCGCAAGGGCCCTCTCACCATTCAAAACTTGAACTGCCTAACACCAAACTCTGGGTAGGTCTGTAGACTGGCTCCCTAAAGGGAGTGGGTCCTTTCTGTTGAAAGACCTTCCTAGACCCTGAGCTTGACTTTTAAGGAGCTTGAGATACGGAGCTCCCGCCCTGTAGGCTCTGCGTGCTCTCGCACAAGGCCTCCTCATCACCATTCTCTCCCCGTTTTCATTCCCAGCTTCTACCCCTGCCAGTCCTCACCACAGACTCCTAAACTGGTTTCCACTGTGCCTCCTGCCTCCCTGTCTAGCTCTTACCTCACTCCAGAAGAAACTTCAGAACTCCTGCTCAATCCTATTGTCCCCACTGTACTCAAATCCATCATAGCTCCCTGTGTGGCCTATGCATCTAAGTCTTGCATTCACGCACATGCGTGTTCGACAATATTCCCACAAATGTTTATTGACCACGTCCTCACGCATTGGTCATCTACTGATCATGCCAGTCCGGATGCTGGTGCTGAGAAAACCAAAAGAAATAAGGAAAATAGAGGAGCCCTGGGAACATAGAGAAGCCAGAGTTTATCTGAAGGCAACGTTGGGATATGAAGCAGATGCGCACAAAGCCATATAGGAAGCTCAGCTTAAGGTCTCTAACTTGGGCAGCAGGACATTTGGAAGGAAGAGTTGTCTAACCTGGACTTGAAGGGTCATGTATCAGCTGGGAAGGTCATTGCAACAGAAGTGCACTGAGAAGTAGAATACAGGCCTGACCCTGTATCCAGCCAGGCCAAATGTGTGGCCACCTACACTCACAATACAAGGAGCAGGGGACTGATTAACTTCCTATGGAGGACATAAGGAAGGGCTTGGGGTAGAGGGCACAGCAGGCCTAGTGCCTTGGGGGCTGGGAGGCTGGGAGGCTGGAGCGTATATATAAGAAGCAGTACCTGAGTTTTCATGACAATGAATGGGATGATGAGAAAGAGCCCACCAGCCACTGGAGGCCAAATGCTCAAGTAAGGGCAGTAGACAGAGGCAAAAGGGCCTTGCCTGCTGTGTGATGCACCCCAGCTTCCACTGGGGATCACACTAACCATCTGCACAGGCCGCCCCCCCCCCTTGTGCCATAGCCTCCCTCTCTCTGGGAGCACACTGTGCCCCTCCTTACATGTTGATACAGGGCCCCTCACCTGGACTCTGGGCACCCTACACTTTCATGTCCTCCCTGCCCTGTCTCACAAGAGGCTGTTTATCAGCCATCGCTGCATCTGTGCTGTGCTGACACCTGGCCTCAGGCAGCTCTGGGCTTCCCTGCCCTTGGCACCACAGTCAGCTATGCCCACAGATGCATGCTGCTAGGTGACCAAGCAGAGGAGCTGAACATCCTGTATGGCCAAAGGCAATGAAATCAGGTTTATCCGGAGAAACCTGGCTCTGCCACTGACCAGCTGTGAGACTGGCTTAATGTCCTGAAACTAATTTAACAAATTACCCTCATATGGAGTGGCTTGAGCAGTAGAAATGTACTCCCTCACTATTCTGGAGGCCATAGGCTCAAGGTCAAGGGGTCAGTAGGGCTGAGACTCTCCAAGCTTCTCTCCTAGCAACAGGTAGCCTTTCAATTCTGGGTGCCCCTGGACTTGCAGATGTGTAACTCCAGCTCCTCTTGGTCTCTTGCCCTATGTGGTACCTCTTCTTGCTCTTGTAAAAACATACATCCTTAGAGTTAGAGACCAACCTAGTCCAGAGTGATCTCACTTTAAGATAACAAATTTTATTAAGACTGTAAAGACCCTTTTTTCAATAAGTTCTCGTCATATCTTTTGGAGGGAACACATGACCTTGGGCTATTACCATTGTTTCCTCCTTGTTTAAATTGGCTTGTGTCAACTGCTTTCCAGGACTGTTGTACAAAGCCAAGAAAGTTAAACACTCCTGGGCCTGACTCACAGGGGCAAGGGACAGTGGGGGGTGACTGCTAATGAGTATGAAGTTTCTTTGGGGGATAATGAAAATGTTCTGAATTATAAAACAAAATATTCTAAGTCATTGAATTGCTTTAAAAGGAACAACTTAATGCTATGTAAATTACTTTTTGATAAAATTATTATCTTAAAAGTATGTCTTATCTGAAATCCTGGGGAACAGAAGTACTTCAGATTTCAGATTTTGAATTTTAAGATTAAGACTATTCAACTTGTAATACCTATTCTTAAAATCCTTTATAAGAGTTTCACCTTTTTTACCTCTTTCATATACATCCCCACTCTGGTCATGAGTTACATTTGAATTAGGAACCACAGGCCACAGGGCTTTGGGTCTAACCCAGTGTCTTGTGCCTAGGGGAAGATCTTGAGGGTTTGCTCCACTTTTATGTGAGTAGTTCACGTGGAAATTACTTAGTGAAAATAAGCTCTAGTGTGCTCATATGCCTGCTAATGTTGCTGTTGTTGCTGTTTATCAAACTTATATAAGGTGGGATATTACTTTTACCCATGAGCTCCTCCGGAAAAAAAAAAGGGCTGAAATTAAATTTCATGCCAACTGCCTTCTAACTTGTGATTGACAGTATGCTATTGAGGCCAAAAGTCCCTTTCCAGGAAATTCAATTAGCACTTTAACACTGAACTAGCCAAGATAATTCTTATTTTCTAATCACTATCTTATAACAAGTAGTCAAAATCCTTGCACTACGATCCTGCTTGCCTGGGAGTAAGAAGAAAATCATCATAAGAACAACAACATTAAGTTATGTTATTGCCCAGTGCACCATTGCTTCGAAGATTAAAAATTGAATTTTCAGAAGAACTAAAAAATGCTATCTTAAGGGAATGTAGATCTCTTGAGTTTTTGCTATGAAAGCTAACAAAATCAATTTAAAATTTTAATAGATTCCTCTTCACTTCCATTCAAGAGAAAAGAAGCCAACAGGACCTTAAGTTTTAAAGAAGGCTGTCAATTTTCATGGCAGCCAGTGATGCCATTAGCTCCTGTGTTTTTTTTTGTTTGTTTGTTTGTTTGTTTTTTTCTACTTCTGCTTCTTCCCTTTGCAAACAGTGCTGGGGGAAGCAGAAAACTATGGTGCTTACTAAGTCAAGTTTAGGACACACAGGTTCAAACTTGACCTGCATTGCTGTGTTCAACTGCCCGGGCACATGGAGCAGTTGGGATAAAGGTCAGGTGTGCAGCTGCATGACAAGCAACTAAGGATTGGGTATAATAAGTACATGACTGAGCCAAGATCCCAAGCAATCTAGCCAAGATAAGGAGTGACCCTTATCACCCATAATGCTCTACTTCTCCTGCTGCAGAACTTGGTCGTGCCTTCCTCCACTGACTGGTCAAGTGCCCATTTTCTACCATGCTTCCAGAGAAGGAACACGGTCTGCATCTTTCCAAAATACTGGAAACTCTGCTCTGATCTTTTCCTACTTCACTAAGTGGGAAAAAAATTCCAGAATTCTTTGTTCAAAGTCTGCTGGACTTAAATCCTTTACTTTGAGACTCTTCCAAAATCAAAGTTTACAACTAAATGTCTGTGACATTCAACTTAAAACAGATTGTATCCCCTTATCTAACTTGGGACCACGGGGGACTATGAGAACATCAAATTTTTACATCTCAGAAACCTTGAGTGCTTGACTTTTGTAGCCAGTGTTGTTTCCAGAAATCTTTAGTGCTAAATGATTAATTATACCCAAAGATAGTCCAAAGCAATTATTTAATTATTCTGTATTAAAAGTTGCCAATTGTGCAGAGCAAAGAAAAGGCTTTCACCCCTATTTCTCAACATCTGGCCTTTGGATAACTTAAAAGATAAAAGGAGACACAAAAACATTTTTATAACCAAGTTATAACTTCTAGAAATTTTCCACTAAATAGAAAAACTTTTCATAATTTATTTCTCGTGATTAGAACATGGTGACATATTTCACTGTAAGTCTTCTGCTTATTTGAGTACATGGAAAAAATAAAATGCTACAATTCAAAATGAAGTGTGGGTACACTCAAAGTTAAAGGAAAGAAGGTTTATTTAGCTCACAATGTATAGAGGTTTCAGTCCATAATCACCTGGCTCCAAGGCGGGGTGGCCTGGCAGATGGGCAGAAGACAATGAAGAAGCAAGAAGCTTCCAGCATGAGAGCAGTGCCCAACCCATCAGGGCACTAATTTAGCAATCAGCCGTCCTTAATCCAAGCACCCTTAATTCTAGCATTGCACATATTCTAGATTAAGCCACCTATGAAAAAGCCCCACCAATGACTCTCGGGGAGCCATACCATATGCCATGTGGGCCCCACCCCCAGACATGCTGAGCCAGTCACTGAGACCAGGCGTGGTGGTGCATGCCTGTAATCCCAGGGCTGGAGAGGCTGGCACAGGAGGATCACCATGAGTCTGAGCTGTGTAGTGAGACCCCATACCAAATATATATTTTTTTTCTCATTTTTGTATATGAGTGTCTTCAAACATTCAGGAAACATGTGTCTGATCAAGACAGTGATTTAGATGTAGGATTGTCCTCAAAAAAGTAAAGATTTCTGAATCATGTCTGTTAATTCAAAGATACACACTGGCAGATGAAACATCATTTTTCTGGACTCCTCCTCATCCTGGCAATATATCTGTGGGACATTACAAAAAGCACATAAAGACCAAATGCAATCTATCCTTTACCATTAAATATTTCAAACAAAATATTTGGCTTTTTAAAAAACATTTGCAAAATGAAGTTGATGCAAACGCTTGGCACAGAATGTATTCACATTAACTTTCTGATTAAAACCTTTCTAATTAAAGCATGAGAATAGGAGCTGGGGAGATAGCTCAGTGGTCTAAGCCCCTGCCTGGCAAGTGCAAGTACCCTCATTTAATCCCTGGTACCACATATTATGCCAGCCCCGGCCCCCAAGGCATGTAGTGCTGGCCACTGAAACTGGGTGTGGTGGTGAACATTTGTAACCCCAGCACTGAGGATGCTGAGACAGGATGATCCCTAAGTGTCCAAACTGTGTAGCAAGACCTTGTACCAAAGGAATAAATAAATAAATTTTAAAGAAATTTTTAAAAATAAAAAAAATTATTCATTTTCCCCTCCCTCATTAAGAATATCTCAGACTTAAAGATTAGTTCTTAAAACTTACTGGTTTTTTTTTTTTTTTCTTATTTCTTCTTCAATAGGGGACTTATTATGTTTGAAGATCAAACCTATATCTTAGAACCAATGAAGAATGCCACTGATAGCTACAAACTCTATCCAGCAAAGAACCTGACAAGAATCTGGGGATCGTGTGGTTCACATCCAAACACATCAGGCCAGGCTGCACATGGCTCATTCCCAGCATTCTCTCAGACAAGGACACGAAGGGTAAGAGGAAAACCCAAATTCACATTTTTGGGAAGTTGGGAGCTTAAACTGTGTACACCAGTGCCAGGAAATCTGGAGAAAATTTACTGCTGGATATTCTGTCTAGGATCTGCAAATCAGCATTTGTCAGAAGGTGGCGAGCAGCATGGGGCAGACCATAAGCATAGACTGAAATCTACAGTGCTATTGCAAACGTCAGGCTCAGATTCATTGAAATGTTCTGCTCAGTGCCTGCAGTTAGGGTCAGGGATGACAAAGTCACCGTTCATGACATCTTGGGGTGGTACAGGCCAGGATCCAGCAACACCTTGGCAAATGACAAACACAGGGCACGGCCCACCCTCTGGCTGCCCTTCTCATGGAAGAGAAGGGCCAGATGGAGGTTTCTCATTTGCAGTCTGCTTTACAACTGGGCTCTCATCATAGGTTACAGAAAAGGTTCCATCTTTGCCCACCCACCTGTGCATAGATGCACCAGCCCTTATCTCTGTGGTTTGACTAAGAAACGTTGCTTACCTGTGGGCCGTACTGAAAGGCCTGGCCTTGCTCTTCCTGGGACTGCAGCAGTCATGTTTTCTGGCCACCTGCCCTGGCTCCACTCACAAGAAGTCTCCTTCTGCTGCAGCACTGGAATGAGTGGTTATCAATGCAGACCTTGTTGCAGACAGACTCCCCTCCCTGATGCTGCCTTTTTGTCCCCATGAATCCACTGCCCCAGTGGCTGCCTGTCCTGTGACATCTGCATGATGCAGGCTGCACAGGCCACAGTGCAAAAAAGTATCCCCCGTTACATTGGAGGCCATGAATTTAAATGAATGTAAGCAGTTAGGAAATTATTACCCAGTGCCTGAGATTTTGATTATGAACTTCTTGTTCCTCAATTGACAAGAATTTTTTTTTTTTTTTTTTAAATCAAAGATCCAAAGTCATTCATGCTAACATTTGACCATCAGGGGACATGTTTCTCATTACTTTTGTCTCTTTTCACTGCTTTGCGTAGACTGGTGCTTAACATTCAACATTTCATGAATATTATTCTTGGTTTGTTCTAAATCCTTTTCATAAATTCAAATTGTAAGGCTTATCCTACAAGATTTCTTCTCATTCCTAAAATTCTCTTCATACCTATGGATAAGTGTCTGTTCCCCCTGAACTCCTCTCAACTGAAAAAGGTCAGGATGCTTGACTTTAATTTACATGAATTCTTTCAGAATAGCTTTCTGCCTGTGTGGCCCTAACCTCTGTTACTGGCTTCCCCAGGTTTTGTATAGCAGAGACCTAAAACCACTTCTTCTTTTTCTTTCTTCTTTTATTCAACGTCATTGCACAATGGAAGAGCTCCCCTATCAGCTACTGACTCACCTTCACACTGGAGTGTGTGTGTGTGTGTGTGTGTGTGTGTGTGTGTGTGTGTTGGGGCGGCTGCATACCAGAGACCAGAAGTTGAAAATACCAGCAGCCAAGTTCAGCGGCCTCTGCTAGGCAGCTGCCTTCTGCATTTCTCCCCCTTCCCCTCTTGAGTGACAGATTTAAGAGTTGGAATCACCTCTGAGGCTCCATGCGTGCTTATTTTGCGCTTCAAACACGTTTGCCTTTGATTCCAGACCTTGGAAGCAATGTGATTAAGCTGTAGCTTTACCAGTCATGAACAAGTAGAACATTTGCATTTTGTTTTCAGGCCCTTTGCTTTGAGTACCTTGTTGAACGCCTGTTATTGATGTTATGTGATTTATAACTTGACAGCTTAAATGACACTCAGATATGTTTGCCATTTCATTTAGAAGTACAAACTTGATCTGTACTTGCCAACCATATTTTAATTCTTTAAGCATATAGCTCTCCAGAAGAATGATTGGCATCATAATTTCCAGCCATTTTGCCTTGTAGAGAGACGAGGAGAACCTGAATAATGATGCTGTTTTGTTAATAATGCATACTGAAGTGTAAATGAACCTTTAAATTGAAAAGGCAGTGAAGGCAGTGAAGCTGTTCACCTTGGTTCTTTCGCTCTAGAAATAATTGTGATTGTTTTTATGCAAGAGGAAATGTCCTTGACCGAAACTCCTTATATATAATAAAAATGATCCAAAAATAATCTTCCAATGAATGGAATATTTCGGAACAGAAATTACCTTGATTGTTTCAGATAACACCTATAATAAATATGAAAGCACATATTCAAGTTGTATGCCACCTACCTATCTCACTCGTGCTGCTTTTATTTTACACTCTAAAAACAAATCAATGTAACTGCAGCTAATTAATCTTGTTTATGCAGCACAGCCACTCTACTTGCCTTTTTCCAACACTTCCCTGCCCCTACTAAATGTTAACTGTTACAAAAGATTGGTTTGCAGACTCCGGTTTTTCTGCACAAGTTTGCTCTTTTCTTCATAGAGCATCAGGAATCAATCAGTACTCAGAGATGCTAGCTATCATACAATCCCAGGCTATTGTTTGTCATTTTTACAGGGCTCTCCGTTAGATGTTATGAACACTCTAGTTGCTTCTGGAAGGGGGCAGAGAGACAGGAGCCCTGGAGCTTCCTCTCCCCTCTGTGGGTGTTTAAGTCCAGCCTCAGTGCTCTTACCCCTCAGCTCACCTGCATGGACTCCTGCAGTGTCCATTGGCTTTGCATTTAAGAATGAAAACTAATTTCAACATCCACTTTGGCAAGCTGTAAGGGAGGCAGAGGCTAAATCTGCTACTGGAGAAAAATCACATAATACATCCCAAAGGCAAGTGGAAATTACTGTTGAATTATCCTTCCTTTAGGGATTATCTTTACCATTGTTCCCCTCCATTAGTATGGATAATTACGAATCAAATATAAAAATTGCTACCTGCTCTGGGAAGAGGTGTTTGCTTGGGCCGCTGGCTACATTCAGGACAGTGAGGAAGAGCGCTGCTGCTTCCGTGTGTCCTTAGATGTGATGGCATTGGGATGATTGGCGCCACTGCTTTTGTGTCTCCAGACAGTGTGGAATCTAGTTAGTGGGCGCCCCAGTATGGTAGCAGCATTAGCCGTAATGGTAATATCTAGTACTGCACAGGGAGTAGCTGTATCTCAGGAACTTTCCAGAGTCACTGGAAAGCTCATTAATTCTTTCAGGGATGTTTAATTCCTCTCTAACAAAACCATCCCCAACTCCATCCTTCCTCTAAGATTGTATCAAGTTCTTTCTGCCTCACTTATTCTGAAAGTGTACAGAGGGAGACAAGCATGCAGTACTCCTTCCTGGGCTCTAAATATCTGTGAGCCTGAGCTGAGGCTCCACATTCCAGGGCGCCGTTCCTCCTAAATCTCAAATCCACGAAAACTGTGGATAAATAAATAACAGGTTGCACTCAGGCAGTTGCTCTTTGGCGCCCGATGTCACTACTTCCCACTCGTCCCTGTTGATATTTGCCCACCAGACTCAGCCCGCCCTCCTGACACGTTGTCTCATTTGCTTGCTGGTTCTGCCAGCCCACGCTTTAGCCAGGCATCTGAGGCTGTGTCCCACATGGATATGGCCAGTGCCCATTATCCCTGTGCCAGTCACTGTCACGTGGTGATGATGCCCTCTAGCAAGAGTTCAGGGTGCCGCTTATTCATGAGCCTGAAGTGACCTCCAGTGGCGCACATAAATGATCTCATAGTGATGTTTCCTTGCTTAGCACCAAAAACCAAACATTTGGTGCCTCTCATTTGCTGATCTTGCCAGCAACAGAAAGATGGGCCTGGTCCATTGTTACGGTTATCTTGTTGTCCGGTTATATCACGACCAGCCTGAACGGACTCGCACATCTCCACATTCCTGAAGCTGTAGCTGATGCTACCAACCATCCTCAGCTCCCTTCCCCCTAACTGCTACACAGTTTCCTCTCCGCCCTCCCTGCCCTCACATGCTCCTCCCAGCCACCACTAGAGTGACATTTTTTAAGTCGCCCATTCTGGGGCTCCCACTGCTCTTCAATTATGAGATCCCCGCTCGGCCTCCTTGTCCTAGTCTCCACCCCGACTCCGCTCACTTCCAAGCCTCCAGCCATCCTGCTAGGGCACAGCACTGAGACACTCCTCTCCTCCACCCCTGGACTTCCGCTCCTGCTGCTCCGCCTAGCTGAAGCGCAGTTCCTAGAACCTTTCCCACACATAATTGCTTCCCACCTTCCGGGACTCAGATAACTTAGCACCTGCCCCCCCCCTTTTTTAACCTCAGTGTGAAGCTGTTTATTTCCTGTGTTTCACAGGCTGTTTTATCCTTGAGAATCCTTCTCCCAGTCCCACACTACAATGACATGAGCCCCATGTACGCAGGAGCCTTAGTCTTCTCCATCCTCATGACCCCAGCACCCAAGGCAGCAGCTGGTGGATAGCAGACTCTCTGTAGACCTGAGAGATGAAGCAGTGCTCCACATGTAGCCTGCTTTTCCCTCAGAACTGAGTGAAGTTTTCAGGGCCAGAGCCGCGTACAGGATGTTGGGGGATGGTCTGACTCTGGGAACTTGGCTACAATGACTTTGAGAACTGCTTCACTTTTATTTATTTATTTTTTATTTATTTATTTTTCTTGTTTCAGAACCTTTGTTGGTTTATTCACTCATTTTTTATGGCCGGCTCAGCCCGCACTGAGGGCAGGGCTGGTGCAGCACGTGGTGCCAGGGATCGAACTGCGGTCCCTGAAGCCACCCAAGCTTTCCCAAGCAGGCACTTTAGACCACTGAGCCATCCCGCCAGGCCCCAAGAACTGCTTCACTTTTAAGCAAGACTCAGGGTGGCTGCTTTCCTCGCCTCAGAGTGGGGATGGTTGGGGCATCCCCCAAAACTCGGATTCCTGTTCACAGCTTCCAAAATGAAAATTCAGTCAAGCAACTGGCTTCAAGTGCTGTTCTCCATATCACAAATTGAAAGTCTGATTCCTTTTTTGTATTTTCTACTGGACAGCCGAGATCAGTGGAAATCATGTGGAGGTAATTCAAGCCTCTGTGAGGGAGAGCGAACCTTCGTGGTGCGCAGCCGGCCACTCCCCCGTGGCTTTTTATTATGATGTGGTTAAGCTTCTCTCTGAGCTTGCAGTTCTCTGAATTCATGAGAAAATGTGGACTTCTCTGAAAAGTGCAGAGACAGGAAAATTGTGTTCATGTGTTTGTTTTCATTATCTGGAGTTGTGTATTTTCTAAATGATGATCTGAGGCCCGTTGGAACTGTCCTCGGGTCGTTGATTTCACCCTCTGCTGTCTGCAAAGCATAAATGTCTAAACAACTGAAGCCCTTTCAATTGGTTGTGTTTTTTTGTTTTGTTTTGTTTTTTTATCTTTTTGATGCCAGGCTAATTTTTTTTTTTTTTTCATTTTCTGAGCTATATTGTCATCTGCCTACTTTGCTCATTTGTTCCTGCTTAATCAGGGCACAGTAGGGAAGAGAGATTTCTGTATTTGACCCTTCTTCAGTCCGGAAAAAGGGCAAGACCATCACACGTCCAAAAAGTGTCTCATTTTGTTTGCATACTTGGGCAGCAGGGGGCTTAAGCGTTTTCCTTTATATGTACGTAGTTATCACCGCAAAACCTGCCTAGCCATACAGCTACAAAGCCTGACGCTTTTTCCGTTGCAACATTGTAAAAGTATGAGAAATTATACCTTTCGTGGTGTTTTATTTTCCCTTCCTCCGTGAGGTTTCCAGATTTCTTTGGGGACACCTAAATTCATGAATCAGCACAGCTGGGCGGCAAGCAGGAACATCGCTATAATACAAACATTTTTCTTGTAAAAATCTGTTTGGAAGATCCTGGACTGATGGGGATTTGTTTCATAAAAGATGTTTCCCTCAGGATTGTGTGACTGGAAGTCTGATTCAAAGCATGCTTTTTCCTCCTTGTTCCTTTTGTCTGAAAGAGCGATTAAAGCATGCTAGCGTTCAGTGGACGCACAGTATGTACTCAGCTCATAAACTGGCCATCTCAGTCAGGGGGGACCAGAGACAGCCTAACCCCCACTTCTTCCAACCACATGTTATTGCAGAAACAGAAGGCTTTGGGCTTTGTTTTTCATGTTTGCTTTTTGAGACCACCCTCTATGAATTGCTTCATTTCTCCTCAAAATGCCTTGGGGATCACCTCTCCCCCGCTCCCCCGTAATTCATGGAAGAGTGTGAATACTTTGGAGGAAGCTTGATTAAAACATAACCCATTTCTGGGGCCTCTGTGTTGGGGATCTATATTCCTGCTGCCGGAATCTCGCCCATCCCTGAACCTCGATATGCAGTTTCCATACTCTTCGCAACCACTCGGCTCTTACCAAATCCCTACCCTCCACATCCTGTCTCACTTTTACTATTTCTTTCTTTTCCTTTTCTCTCTATTTTCTATGTTTTGCTCATAGTCCTTGCCTCTCTGTGCATCAGCCTGGCTGTTCCCTTTTCTCCAGACCATGCCAGTCTGCTAACTAGACTTTTTTAAATCACTCATTCATTCATTCATTCATTCATTTATCTATCTATCTATCTAACTTTGTACAGGATCTCCTATATAGCTCAAACTAATAACCCTCCTGTTTCAGCCTTCCCAGTGCTTGGATTATTAGGGGTACACCATCATGCCTTGTTTGGGGCTCAGCACAGTGTTCCCAGGGTTCTGGAGCTGGCATAGCATAGAGTCTTGGGAATTAAATCAGGGTCCTTGTGCTTTCCAGGCAGCCACTTAGACCACTAAGCTAGCTCTCCAGCCCAAACTATATTTTTTAATCATCAGCTACACAATTCTAAGCTCTCAGGAATAAACTTCTCACTGTTCCCTCAGGATTATGTAACTTTTGTCCAAAGTATATTTTCTGCTACTTTTCTCAAACTCCAGAGCAGGTGTATTTGGATGATAAGAACACCCACAGCACTGAATCCCCTGCCTTTTGTGGTCCCCATGTGTGCCACATGTGGTCTGAGGGGGCAGTGGCCTTTGGCTGGCTCCCCTTCTTCAAAGAAACTTTGGCTTTTGTTTATTAATATGCTCATGGTGTTCAATGATGATGTTGACCTTTTGTGATCCACAATCAATGATTCAGCAGGAAGATTCAGTTCCATTTTATGATTTCTCAAATAGAAATGAAAGCAATGGATCAATTATTGGGAAGGTACTACTAACGTGTTTTGAAACTGTCACATTATAATTTCTTATTAAAAGTAATAAAACAAATAAAAGGCAGTTTTTTAAAAAAGCTAAAAAAGAGAAATGAAAGTTAATCACGCATGCTGGAAAGGTTTTGCAAAAAAGATGGTTGGGGCTGGGGTCAACTTCTAGATGGAATGGGGTCAGTGAGGCTGGTGGAGATAGATTCTCACCTTTCAGAGGCTAAGGTTAAGGGATATTGATGGTGTTGTGGAGGCCTCAGACTTGTGTTGAGGAAAATTAAATTTACATTTACTTTTGGCAGCATAAAAGAGAGACCCTCAAGATGACCAAGTATGTAGAACTGGTTATTGTTGCAGATAACCGAGAGGTAAGAACTTTTAAAAATTTCTCAGTAGAGTCTGCCTTCCCCCGCAAAAGAAAATGTTCAGTAAGTTATTACGTTCTTTAACTTTATTCTCTACACATTCTTAAAAGTATTCAAAACAACTCCTTCAAAAGTGGTTTTCTGGTTTTAAAAGAATGCAACATTAAAAATATATCTGATGTTATAAAATAAAAGCAAAGCCTGCAGAAAAAGAACACAGTTTCTCTTTAGCTAAGCTCCTCAAATAAGGAAAATTATTGGAGGGAAAGGAAAGATGCCTTTACACTGTATCATAAAACATTTTTGGGAAGTTAAGTGTTTTCAGTGTCTGATACGTTCTAAACCAGAACAAGTAAATAAAATGAAGGCAGTAGTGACAGGGCAAAAAATCCTACCCTCTTAAAGTATGGTTTTGTACTATATTAGTTTTTTTTCTTTTAATTATTTTCAAATTAATTTTCTCTTCAGTTATCTTCGCTGTATTTATATATTGTCTCCTAAGAGTACGAATCAGGTAACACTTTCTCATAGATTCATTCAACACACATGAATGGAGAAAGCTTGACAATTTCTCAGAAAAGTGTTCCCATTCTGGAAGCTCAGATTAAAGAAGAGAATGGGAAATTTATTAACTTTTTATCCATTCTCCTATGTATTGTTTGACACAATGCCATGAGCTTCTATTGTTTTTACTATTCATTTTTTTTTTTTTTTTTTTAAACAAATGCAAAGAAAGTTTCTCGGGAAGTTAAAATCAAGTTGATGATATGAAAAATGGCTTTGGACTGCCTTCTCTTTGTCTGCTTTCTCTTTGCCAAGATGTGTCAGTGGTTCTATTATTTATGAGGCTGGAAATATTGCAAAAGTTATTGTCTTAAGAGCACTTGGCATCGGGAAATTTCAGGGAGTTTCAGGGAGTCCCTAACTGGGGAAATGACTGGATGGGAGCTTGTTACACCGTAAAGCATGGAAGGCCCTGGACAGTTTGCAAAAGCCCACGACTTCACATTGTCATGAGCTGGGAGGATGAGATGTGATTGATATTCTTGCCATCATTAATGCTAACACTTAAAATTGTTAAGTTTCAGAGGCAAGGAAAAGATCTGGAAAAAGTTAAGCAACGATTAATAGAGATCGCTAATCACGTTGACAAGGTAAGTTCTTTTCGGGTAATTAAGTCATTCAAATCATGTAAATGTTTGGAAATGAGGTTGAGAGAATTCAGTGCACCTCGTCTGACTTATCAAGGAGTCCAAGCTCTGCCTCTGAGTCCTTCACTGGGACTCAGGGTATCTTGTCTTCTGAGTATCCCAGGTCCTAGGTAGGTTTAGGAGGTGCTGGCCATGGCAGACAGGTCAGTGTCAGCCTTGAGGACCCAGCTTCCTACAGGCTTGCTTTGGGCGAAGCAGAGTTCCTGTCTGAGAGGATGTTCAACTCCTCATTTAGATCCAGAGCCTCCAGATGAACTGGACCTTGAGACGCATTGCAGGCTGAGCTGCTGATCCCTATGCAGGTGTGACCCTAAAGGCCAACTCTCATCTCTAAGGGACGCATAAGTCCTCCTCTCCTGAGATGTGGCTCATTTAGCTGTTGGAAGATCCCTCACTGAACACAAGTAGGATGGAACCCTACTTTTCACAAAGATTTTTCCCAGCCGGAAGAACCCCTAGAAACCTAGTCCAGCCTGGGAATATTTATTCATGAGTGGCACCTTCCACCACCTGGTTACAAGGAAATGGTAAGGGTGTCATTCTAAAGCCCCTGCCCTTTTTTAACATACTGTGTTGGCCAGGGCTGGGGCTATTTGGGGCTGGTGTTCTCTATCTAAAGCAGAGTGTCTGACACTGTTCTGCACACTGGCACTGCCCAGGAAACTTACAGAGGCCTTGCTGCTGCTTGTCTTCAGGTGATGGGGCAGGGTGCAGTGTGGACATCAGGAGCTTTAGACATTCCCTAGCAATTCTCATGTGTAATGGGACAGGTAACCATGGTCCTAAAGCCACTGGAGCTTCTCAGCAATACTATATCTCCTGCCTGTGAGGACACTGAGAAAGAGGAACTTGATCACAGTTGAGACTCACGCAGCCAAGGTCAGCTGAAGTGGTCTCCTTTGATCTAGAGCAGTTCGTTGCTGTGAATGGAGCACTACATGGAGCCATGCGCAGAGCCATGGCCTGAGCCATGAATGGCAATCTCTTAGGATGCAAAGGGGAAAAAATAATTCCCTTCTTCTGGGGCCAGGGAGAACTTGCAGGAAGAAAATCCTGAAACGAAGGCCTAGGATGGACCCATCAGTCTGCACATGATAAGCTGCTCATTGTGACTAAAGGGGTACATACACACAAATGTGAATGTGTATATGTGTTCCTGTAAGTATGTACATGTATATTCAAGAATATGTGTGTGTTTATGTATGCATATGCATTTGTGAATATATGCTTGTGTTTGTGTATGAATACATGTATGTGCAACTAGGGCAGGAGGAAACATAGGTGCCCAAGGTTCAATTGTCTACAAAGCTCTGACGCTCTGTTGGCTTTACTGTAAAGTTAATAGAGAGCCACACAAATGTTTCTAAACAAGGGAAGGACACATCAGATTGTTAAAGAATTCCTGCAGTTAGTGTGGAGGATGGAATACCCATTAATGAGTAGGGCTGGTAGAAGCTTATTGCACAGAAATGATAAAGGCCAGACCCAGGGCAGGGGAATTGAGGATGTGAGGACAAGATTAGAGATATTTGTGGGATATGGTGACTCATCAGTGTTGTCAGTGTTATGATGTGCCAGCAACGAAGGCTTTGCCTACACTCTCAAGCCCGCATCACTGTTCCCAACTTCATAGCAAACAAAGCTGGGGCTTGCAGAGGTCAGTAATTTGCACATATTCAAGCCACATTAAGGCACAAGACCAGAAGGGCCGGGCGTGGTGGCACACGCCTGTAATCCCAGCACTCAGGAGGCTGAGGCAGGAGGATCGGTGCAAGTTCAAGACCAGCCTGGGCTATAAAAGTGAGCTCAAGGCCAGCCTCAACTGTATAGTGAGACCCTGTCTCAAAGAGAGAGAGAGAGAGAGACAGACAAACAGACAGACAGAATACAAGACTAGCAATGCTCCATCTCTTAGCCTAGATTTCCACCACTCACCATGAGTCTAGAGCCCTGTGACCAAGCAGAGGCTGGGAAAGAGTGGGAGCCCACATGACCATGACCACAAGTGGTAGCAAAGTGTCAGATAGATGACCTTTGGACCCCAGGAAAGCAGGAGTGGGAAAGGGGTATTTCTGGATCACTCTGAGCAGTTTAGCTCTGGGCTCAGCACTTAGAGGCTGTTGAAAGTCAGAAATACACAGATAGCACCAATATTGTGGGATGATATTATGCTTGTCCACTAGACCTCTAAAACAGATGCAAGTGTTTGTTAATACATTCTCAGCAGTAACTTTTTGCACATTAAACTGTGTCCCACCAAAGGTCAAGCATATGCAGAAGAATCCTGGTAGCCAATCAGTTCTTTTGACACGATAAGTCACCAGAGCACCCTTGGCCACATTCATTTCCAAGACTGATCCAAAGCCAATCAGATCAGAATCTCTGTCAAAGGCAACATAAAAATAAATGCTGGATCATAGACCAAGCTAGTCATTAAAATCCACTAGGGAGTTTCGTATATTTCCTTATGTACTTTATTATGAAATACCCATCCCCAACTCTCAACCCAAGGATTCTGATCCTATTAGCTAGAAAGGGTTGAATATTGTCCAAGGTTGTCCAGTGATTCTAACATAAAACAAATCTGAGAAGCAGTGATGGACAGGTGAAAGATTTAGATACCTGAGTCACAAGCACAGGCCACTGCTCCATGGCCAGCAACATATATAGTTGCCTGGAAGGCCTGCATCTATCCTCAGACTGTCCAGAAGGAAGACAGCATGCATTATTCTCAGGCCTCAGAAGTCTGAAGGAATGATGAACTATATTAATGCCAAACCGGAACTTGCTGATACCCTTTTGTTAAAATGCTTCAGCCCTCTTTGTTTTCGTGTCTCTGCATAGTTTTATAGGTTATCTTGCTTCAGTGTGCAAAACCAAAAATGAGCAATTAGGGGATTGAGTGTTAATAACTTGCGTGGGAGATTAAAGAAAACTCCAGATGAACTTGATCAGGTGTGCCAGCCTGACTTTTCTTATCATTCCAGTGGGTGCCAGCCTGACTTTTCTTATCATTCCAGTGGGTGCCAGCCTGTCTTTTCTTATCATTCCAGTGGGTGCACAGTTTGCTGAGCACACTGCTGAGTCTGGCTCTGACACTGCCATCCATACCCAGCAGCCCCCAGAGACTAGGCTGGAGATGCCCAGGCTGCTTGGCAGACTTGCTGTGTCCAGGGCTCCTGATGGATGAGCCCGGTTCTGTGGGCTGTGTTCCAGATTTCAGTTCTGCAGTTCCACATGTGGGAGAGTCTAGGCCCAGAGAGCAATGGCTACCCAGTGGTCACTTCCTCATTTACTGGGATCCTGGCTCTGCTGGGCCCTTCTAAATTAATAGCTACTTGGCTGCATTGGCCTGGAGAGTGGGAAGGACATCCCAGCACAGAGAAGATACAGAAGTGTTTTAGTGACAAGGGTGACATCGTGAAACATTCAGGAAACCCCCTGTAAGTGAAAAGAAAAACACGTATTTGGCTCTTACACTTTTAGGCCAACCTCCTGGCATTCTCTCCCAGTCCTGATGAAAACACAACCAGAAGTGTCTGCACTCATGAATAAAGTGACTGCTCACTGCAACACGTTAACCCTTCATGCTAGCCTATCTCCCTTCCTTATCCCTAAGTCTGTACCTTCTGGGAATTCTTTTGGGCTCAACTTCACTGACTGTTGTGGTTGAGACCCATCGCCCCCCACCCCCCAATGGCTCCCTGTGCTGAAGGCTTTGTCGTTAGCTGATGGGCTTCTGGGAAGTGATTTGACCAGAAGACTCTAGTTTTATCAGTGGGTTTACACATTAATGAGATCTCTTGGTGGCATTATTGGAAGGCAATGGGATGAGGAAGTGGAGCCTCACTGAAGGGAACATACTGTGGCGGTGTGGCCTTGGGGGCCCATTCCCTTCTGGCTCCCTATTTCCCCCTCTGCTTCCTGGCCACTGTGAGGTGAACAGCTTTTTCCTCCTCCACCCTCTTCTCCCAGCCATTCTGCCAAAGCAAAGGACATAGCCAACCACGGACTGAAACAGACCCTTCCTCCTTGAAATTGCTTTTCTTAATCACAATGATAAAAAGCTGACTAACACAGGAAAACACTGGGAAAGGGCTTACCTTCTGTATACTGATTTTCTTTGGACACTGCTCATCGACGTCTTCCCCTCTCATGCTAAGCCCACTACCTGAAAGGTACAGATAGGAATGCCATCCCCTTATTTCAGATCCACTCCTTCCAGAAGTCTTCCTTGGCCCCTCCAAAATAGCATCCTTGGACCTCCTGTCTGCACCAATGCTTGGCATGCTATTGCATCACAATTAACTGGATTAATCGTGAAGCGTCCCATGCCAGAAGCCACTGGGGGAGCCTTCGTGTAGGTAAACAAGAGCAAGGACATCCTAAATTTTGTCTTCTTGGTTTATGCCAAAGCCTAATCCCCAGCAAGAGCTGAGCAAATATGCGTGACTATTGTGTAAATGACTCAGCAGGCCCGTGCATATTCTAGGATTGCAAAGGCTGCCAGGCCGGCGGCTGCCAAGTCCCATTTGTCCTGCCAAAGCCTGTGAACCGTTGTCTGGGCCTGAGGTTACAGGAGTCTCTGCATCTGCCTGGAGTGGCATGTTGCTTAGTAGCTTAGAGCAAGGCAACACAGTGGCTTGACCTGTGTCCAAGCTCAGCCACGCAGTTACGATACTGAATGATTTACCTGACCCCTCCCAGTCTCAATGACTCTAAAGTGGGAACAGTTATAGTTTGTAACTCATAGAATCATTCTGAGGACTAAGCTGAGTTACAGAAAGTACCTTAGCAACACGGTACCAGGAATAACATAGCATTTGGTATTTGTTGGCTGTGTTTATTGTTCCTGACAAGAACCAAAAGGAACTCACAGGCAACCATGGAAGAATGTCCCAAGATGTCAGCAAAGGGGCCATGAGCAAATGATGGCTTGACATGAGCTTAGCACACATGCAGTTAACGAACAGCACTAACCTACTAACCTGGGGGTAGGGGCTGTGTGTTATATTCCGGTTGCTGTGACATCTGTCCTAGGACATGGTTTGAGAGCACTCATAGGTGGAAACGCTGACCCCTTCATTATTATAAAAAGCTCCCTGATTAATAAGCAACAAAGCTCCCTGATTAATAAGCAACAAAGCTCCCTGATTAATAAGCAACACTGCGGAACAATGACAGATTAGCCCCTTAATAAACTTAGTCCCTGTTTCTACTACAAAGCCATGTCCTCACATGACAATTGTGGGGCCCTCTCAAGGGATCTGGCCTGAAAATGCCTCTTAGCAAGCTGATGGAAGAAGCCTCAGCATGGGACCATCTTTGTGTCTGTTTTCTGACCACTGTCACCTTTGCGTAGGACACAGCTGAAAATGTAATCCCACAAACGCCCAGCCAAACATGTGCATGCAGCACTCAAAGCGGTCCAAGGACTTAATTTTGCCTGGGATGCCTGGCAAAAGGAGCTTACAAGTACATGCAACAGGTCAAGCAGTTCTTGATTAAAAACATACGATTGTGCAGCATTTCAGTTATGTAATTGTCTCATTAAGTTATTAATGTAATTGTTATCAGTTGGGAACCAAGTTGGATCCCTGAAATCAGTGTATTCTTCTGCTGACCCAGTGCTCACCATGCAAGTGTAGTGGCCAACCAGGGAAAAGACGAGCTGCCTTCCACGGGTTAGAATCTGGGGTCAGATGTTCATCTTTGGGGAGTTTCTTGAACTTTAACTTATTGCACTGGAATGGCACTTAACTCTCACATGTGCAGCTTCTCTGGTTCTTGTTATTTGCCGGCCAGATGTTTCCAGCAGCTACAAATAGAACTTGGAGTTTGGCCACGTCTCAGGCTGCTACCTCTAGTCTACAGTTTTCTCCTTGGCTACCTGAGGTCTCAGAAGATGAGGATATTGTCTTGCATGCTTCTTCGTACATCACTGGGTACAAAAAAAAAGTAGTACAGGTAACCAGGTAACCCTATGCCCCTCCCCCCAGCTGGGATCGCAGAGCCATCTCCCTATCAGTGTGACGTACGTAGAGCAGTGAAGTAGTGGAGGATAACAGGAAATTCATGCCTCTGCTCCAATTACTCATGTTGTCCATCTAGATTTAAGCAAGACAAAACCCATCACTCAGCCACTGGAGTACTAGTTTTTCTCTCCTAACTCAAGACAATCTCCTGGAAAATATAGGCTATAGGTTGAGTCATAATGACCTAAAGGTGGGGAAGAAGCAGGATGAGATGAGTAGCTTTCTGTCAGGTGCCTGGAGCTTTATCTCAAGGAGGGCTTCACTTAGCAGATCTTCCTACCTCCCCAGTGCTAAGCTGACTCTGACAGCAGGAAAAAGAGTCCTTAACATTCCTGAAGAAGGGCTCCATTCATGCCTTTGGGATTTTGACTTGATCATTTAATTAAAATCTCCTACACTGATTATAGGTGACAGAATATGATAGTGTCAGCCAAAGCTGAGTCCTTACTGAAAAGTTAATATGGATTCTTTTGCAGTACCTCATAGGCAGAACATTTTGCACAAAATGAACAAATTATTGTGCTTGGCAGAAGTGTCTAAAAGATCCTAATCCACTCATTGTTTTTCTTGCACTGGATATTAACTAGCAGGCTTTAGCTATAATGTGCATCTATGTGCACATTTAAATCACCAATGAATCATCTGAAATGTGATTCATGCAATTACAGAAAAATAGTAAAAAGGCTAATGACTACAGGATCCCATTGGCAAACAGTTGATAATCCAGTTAATACATCACCTGACATCAAGAACTTCAAACATTTATTCATGTCACATGAAGAAAGATACCAAGATGGTGCTCTCGCCATGCCAATGAATTTCAAGTGATGCAATCTATTCAGATTTTTAAGCTCTCATGACTGTGATACTTCACGAATACCTGCTTTGCTCAGTTTTACAGATCACTGAACATCCGAATCGTGTTGGTAGGTGTGGAAGTGTGGAATGACGTAGACAAATGCTCTATAAGTCAGGACCCATTCACCAGCCTGCATGAGTTTCTGGACTGGAGGAAGATGAAGCTTCTACCTCGCAAATCCCACGACAATGCACAGCTGATCAGGTAGGTTTTTCTGACTTGCGTTTGATTAAATAAATCATGTCCCCAGCACAACTTCTCCTCATAGCTGCTCCTGCATAGCCCCAAAGTGCCAATCTCTTTTCTACAGGGTATCCAGCTACCACAAGGGCAGAAACCTCCCTATCTGGAATCTAGATCTGTTAGGAAAGTCCCCTTGTGGCCCTGGGAAGCCTATCTTTCCACAGAAGTATCCTTGCTTTCTTCCATAGCTTGGACATTTTCATCTATACAGACTTTCTGCTCTTAGTCTTGAGATAAAGTTGTCCTGATAGACTATTTGTTGAAAAGGTCCCTTTTCTTTTACTTATTATCAATGAAAACTACATGCTTATGCAGGACTTTGGGACAGGAAATTTGGTTGACTATCGTCAGATGCCTAGAGGACAAAAGCTCTCAGCCCTTCTCTGAGCTGTTGCTCTCTGGCTCCCTGGGTCACAGTCCCTGCAGCAAAGCATGTGACTTTGTGTCCTGTCTGTAATCAGAGCCTACGGGCCACTGTGTAAGAAACAGACTCTGCTATAGAGGTGTGGAACTTAATAATGACCAGCCTTGCCCTGGAGAGCTGTCAGTCTACTGAAGAGAAGATAATAGAAATCAAGAAAATTTCAGGAAATAACATGTGTTGAGAAGTTAATAAAAGTGAAGGAAAACATAACTGTAGTGGGATGTTACAACACCTTTATAATTCAAAGAGAAGAATATTCTTATTATAGTCTGAATTGGTACAAAATAGATGTTTCCAAGAGTGGCAGTTGTTCGTTTCAATCTTTAAGCAGCTTGTGACATGATTCTTTTGTGGTCGTGTGGCTCACATCATGGAAATGGAGCTTCAGGGTCAGAGGGCACTTTCTTTGGCAAGTCAGATCTGATTTATGAACATCTATGGGAATTCAAGAACCAGCCCTAAGCCATCTTCACATCAGAAACTATCTATCTCTGCTCTGAGGCTGTTGGCACCCCCTAGTCATCTATTTTGGTTGCTTTCATGATGGGGGGTTTCCTTCCTTGGGTATTTGTGGTTGCCTCATATTTTATGCATTGATTAGTTTTGAATTATTAAAATATATTTCATGTATTTTGAGTCCAAGTGTTTTTGTTTTGATTCCCCACCCCATTGGAATCTCTCCAATTTTAACATCTGGAAATAAATTAACATCTTCTATAAGCTTATTACTTATAGACATGTGCAGTTCTATCTATTCATATGGTTTATATAGAATGTAAACACAAATCCTGAAATCCTTAGTGCTGCAAACATGCAACCCTCCATATCATCTGAGGGGTCTATATCTACAAATTCGCTCAGACAGAAAATATGCATGAAAGAGCCACATCTGCTGAACATATTTAAGCTTTGTTGTCATTATTCCCTAAATAATGCAGCATAACAACTATTTACATCACATTTACATTGCATTAGGTATTATAAGAAATCTAGAGATTTTGTAAATTACGTGGGAGGGTATGTGTAGGTTATAGGCAAATATATTATCATTTTATACAAGGGACTTGAGCATCTGTAGCCTTTTATAGGGGCGTGGGACTTGAAACCAACCCCCCATGGATGCCAAGAGATGACTACAGTGGGATGGATAGATAGATAGGTAGATAGATGAAAGAGAGAGAGAGAAAGAGGTTTATTGTACTCACTGTTTCTGTCCAACTGATGACAGCTATAATATCTGATATTTTAAATAATATTCACATTGTCTATATGTGTACATGACCAATAGAGCAAAAGTAAAATTTGGTTCCTCAAAAGCAAGGTCAAAACATGTGAATGTATTTAACAATATCTGTATTAAATGTGCCCCTCATCTCATTAGATTTATAAGCAGGTTAAGATTTCAGATTGGAGGAAGCCTCAGTGGAAGCCTCAAGCCCTCTTCCAGAAGCTTCCTTCTGAGGGTCAAAGAGCTGTAGACACTTACTTACTCTACCCTGGCTCTAGGACCGACATTCCCTTTCCTACCTATTTCAACTTGACGAGCTATATTGGCAAGACATTTTGAAGATATTCAGATCTCCAACAGGACTGCAGTGAGTTAGAAAGGAAAGAAATTTCAGCTAGGACAGAAAGGTATGAATGCACCTAATGTATTTCCTTACGGACAGTGATTCTCAGCTTCTGTCTTGGGCCTCTCTCAGCAAGTATCATCTGAAAGGAGCAGTTCCCTCTATCAGGAAATAGGCACACCATGACCTATAAAAGCGAAGTAATAACTAGTTGCTGTCTGAGTCTAGACAACAAAATTCTATAAGGATCATAGGATCATGATGCAACTGTAAATGTAAAGAGGAAAACCTAAAAATCATACATAAACATACCTAGTGCAGCTGTTTGCATATTCTATTGCTAGCATGCCAGTAGAATTTTAAATATCAGGAAATGCATCCATTCTAGATGACATTAAAGGAAGTCTTTCTTTTTGTTTCCTAGTGGGGTTTATTTTCAAGGGACCACCATCGGCATGGCACCAATCATGAGCATGTGCACTGCAGAACAGTCTGGAGGAGTTGTCATGGTAAGCCGAGGCCACCATAGAGTGGGCTTGCTGGTAATGGTTCCCCAGGAAGTCCCTACTCTTGTCAGAGATTGTAAAATGAGTTCCATTAATGTTCCATATATTTAACTGTCCTTATCCTTGCCATGTTTGTAATCTTACGTAGGTCACCATATTTCAGAGATTGTTTAGAAAACACAAATTATATACAGACAAAGTGGGTATGCTGGAAAATTAAATTTCAAAACTTCAGTGGGGGAAAATCATCCCCTTTTATGGTGAAAACTTTGCTGCTGGAACTTTTGGTCAAAACATTCCAACCCACAGATTGCTCCTAGTGCCGGGATGCGCCAGGGCTTCGGGGTTGCCCTTATCACTCAGCTTTTTCGATGAACTGTGGTCTGACCAAATGTTACTGTTCAAGTAATTTTCTGATGGTTCTGCCTGGCCGCAACAGCCAAAAGTCTGAGGTTTTTAACTCTACCACTGCAAATGCTTTCCATACCTTCTGGCCAGTGTACCATTTGTCTCTAAAATAACCTTATTCTTGGAAGGCAGAGACATTGGGTTTATTGCTTTACAAGGGTAACTTTGTCACATATGCCTTATATACGTTTGTAAAAGGAAACAAAATGGGAAGAATATTTGGGGCTTCTTACAATTTTAAGAGGGAGGGAGCCTTGATAGACTGCCCAACAGCGAGCTCCTCCTGCAGCCCCTCAGATTGTTCAAGAAGAGCTTTTCACACTGCTGCCTCTGCTATAAAAAATCTAGCATTTCCCAAACCAGCCCTCAGACAGGGAGTATCCTCAGAGTCCTTCCTCCATCTCTATTAAACAAACATAGCTTTGCCCTCCCAGAAAACAGTGGGTTCCTCCACATTTTTCAAACAGAATGTTTGTGAATGTTCAGTTGTAGTGAAGAGTGAAAGGAGTTATATTCTGCTGACAGTTGCTTTCTCTCCACATTCTGCCTAATCTAATCTTCTTAGCGCATATGCATAAACGTTTTCCTCTTCTCTGGGTGCAGTGGTTTATAATTAACGTAAGCACGCACTCAGTGGGGAGGCTTTGGAAGGAAAGGGACTGCACCCACTTCCTGGGCTCCTGGCTTGAATGCACCCCCTGGTTTCCTTTCAAGAGGAAAGCCCCGTGGGTGATCACCATGGAAGTCACTGGAAGTTTAGTTTTTGTTGGTGCCAGGCTAATTTTGAGTCAGATGACAATTGTATTTTTACAGAGTGGCCTGTAAAATTTTAAGAGGGGATAATTTGCAGTTTCATGGTTCCATGGTTAGTTGCTACTGACTTTGCCACTTAAAACTGGCATAAATATATTTTGAGAGCTGGAGCTGAATTCTTCATAAGCAAAGCAGCTCCTGTGGGTGTGCGGAGCTGAATCGAGCCTGTAGCCTGTCCGAGCATGTTACGTGGCTTTCTTGGGCTTCAGGCCCTTATTCTTTCCATAGAGCCATTTTATCAAGATTCCATCTTTAAAAGGATATAGGGGGCTGGTCAAATAGCTCAGTGGACTGAAGTGCCTTCAAGCAGGCTCAGGGGCCAGGGATTTGATCCCTGGGCCTGCTGTGCTGGCCCTGCCCCTGGGCGCACTGAGATGGCAATTGAGACTGGGCGTGGTGGTGTATATCTATAACCCCAGCTCTTGGGAGGCTGTAAACAGGCCAATCACTAGAAGTCCACTCTAGTAGTGAGACCCTGGACACCCTGAAGACCCTTTTCAAAAATACAAAAATAAAGAAAATAAAAGTACATAGGAAAGCATTTTTTTAAACTATATGAAAAATAATATAAGTATAAAGCAATACCATGTGCAATGCCATTAAGATCAAGTCAAAAACCAAAGTTAAATATAAAGAAATGGCTTAGTAATATGAGAACAGTGAACATTATCCTTAGACAAATTTCTTATTTATTCCACACACAAGATAAATATCAAACAGGGTGAATAATGCACACAGCATCTCTAATTTCTATAAAATTCATGAAAACAACAAATTCAATATCTTTACGAGATCCAAAGTTTCTGTATCTTCACTTTCTCTCCTTGCAACTTTGAGGTGACATTTTTGAGTACCACAGTAAGTCTCTGACTTCCAAATGTTCGAGTTGTGAACTTTCAGAGGCATATCACAAAAAGTAGCTCACATGTCTGCCGGACACTGCCATGGTTATGTGGCTGTGCTTCCTGTACAGTATGGTAGTGTCCACCAGTACAGAGCTCGGGCAGGGCCCAGGATGTCAAGGAGCAAAAGAAAAAGCAGTGGCGGAGCAGAGGGGACTGCTGAGAAGCACAAAGCAATACGCACTCTATGTTTACGTCAGAGGTGCGTAAGGCTCCCTTCTCCAGACTTACAAATGAATCCAACTTAAGCAACACTCTCCTGGAACAGAATTCATTTGTAAGACTCATGGTACATGTGACTCACAAGGCCAAATCTAAGAGAAAGGAAAGAAGATGGCAAGGAATCTTCATAAAATTCAAAATACTATTTCTAGTCACATGTCTCCATTTTTTCAATACAGAGCAAATCATTTATTTTAGTTACATTAAAGCGATGCCTTGAGCCAGCCAAATAGCTCAGCGGATTAAAGTGCCTGCAAGCAGGAGCAGAGGCCAGGAGTTTGATTCCTGGGCCTACCGGCCTTTGCCCCTGAGGCATACGGAGATGGCAATTGAGACTGGGCCTGGTGGCATGCATTTGTAATCCCAGTTCTTGGGAGGCTGTAGACAAGCAGATCACTATGAGTTGATCTAGTAGTGAAATCCTGAACACCCTGTAGGCCCTTCCCCAAAATTAAAAAAAAAAGCCATGTCTCTGTATCTAACTATTCAAAAAAAAAAAAAAAAAAAAGCTTTGATTTGGAGATAAAAGATTGGGTTTTTTCCCTGTTAAAAATAAAAACTATCTGATCTCTCAAGAGACCGTGTATTTATAATCACTTATGAGTGAATGAATGTAACGTAACATGGTAATTTAAAAACTGTGATATTCAATGGTACAGACATATTCTTTGAGAATAAGTTCCTTGAATTTTATGTCAAAACATGCTGAACTGGGTATTCTTAGATTGGCCACATTCTCTTCTCCAAGGTGTGTTATTCTTAAGGCTTGATTTCCTGAAACATATTTGTAAAGTTTCCTACAACAGGAAACTGTATAATCTAAGCAAAATAATTTATTAGGAATTTCATCTGTCCTATGAATAACATGCCATTCATTTTCATAGACCGTGGGCTTGTGAGAGAGATCAGTGCAGCCATAAATACCACCAACAGAGCTGTAAGAGCCTACTGCATGCACACATATTAGGCAGAGACCCCACAAAGACTATGTCAGGAATAATGTTCTTGCTGAAATCCAGCATCACAGCATTTCCTGATGCCTTTGAGGAAACCCCTTTCCTGTATAGCACAAACCAAGATTCAAGCGTGTTACCTCCTTGATCTGTTGTACACAGGCCTTTTCAAAAATGCCTTTTAAGGCCGGGCATGGTGGTGCATGCCTGTAGTCCCAGCATTTTGGAGGCTGAGGCAGGAGGATTATTGTGAGTTCAAGAGCAGCCTGGGCTATGAAATGAGTTCAAGACCATCTTGAGATGCATGGAGAGACCCTGACTCAAAAAAAAAAAAAAAAAAAAGAGGTGGGGGAAAGGAAAAGAAATGCCAGTCAGTGGCAAATTTCTGTAATCACACCCACTAATTAATGAATTTTAGTTAAGGATATATACTGACATCTTTTGGTTAATTCCTAAGAATCTACGTGAGTCATGCCATTTAAGCACTTCATTAAGTTAGTGGTGCCCTGCAGTGCTTGTTGAATGGAGAAAACACCTCCTACAGTAGGACAAAGGGTTATATGAACAATAGCAGTACTGTCTGGGATTCAGGATGCTACCCATTTCCACAGCCAACCAAGCAGCTCAAAAGGCCAGCGAGAATTAGATAATCATCCAAACTGAATCATCAGTCTCTTAACTCAGTCCCACACATGTCCACCTGTGACTATGAATGCTCAAGGATTCACCTCCAAATCAATGAGTAGAGGCAGGATCCACCAAAACTTCTCAGTGTCTATGTGAATGTCATTGAACATGCTCTCAAGTGGGGTAAAAGGGTTCTCGTAGTTCCTGGGAGGCTCTCCTCCCTATGACATAGAACAGCCTTCTACTTCTTTCGGTAGGGCACTGTCTTTTGAGAAATAGAAGCATACGTGGTGGAGATCACTTCCATAATCATTTCATGTGGGGTATCTGTACAGGTGTATAACTTATATAGTCCTCAGCAAAAGAAAATCCAAATTGATGTAATTCAATGTGTTCATTTTTTTAACTTCAAAGTAGGTAACCGATCTACACCAGTTCTTTGTAGGGAATTTAGTTTAGTCAAGTGTTAGCAACAGGTAGATATCCACAAAGCTGGGAGGACAGGGGCAAACCAGACTGAGGGATGTGAACCATGTTTGTGCTCTTGTGTTTTCTTTGAGGACCATTCAGACAGCCCCCTTGGTGCAGCCGTGACCCTGGCACATGAGCTGGGACACAATTTCGGGATGAACCACGATACCCTAGAGAGGGGCTGTAGCTGCAGGACAGCTGCCGACAAAGGAGGCTGCATCATGAACCCTTCCACTGGGCAAGTACCGAGCTTTGAGAGCTGTGCGCTGCATGGAGTACGTATTGGGCGACACATGAGCAAAAACAGCGCGTTCTCCCTGATCTTTTATTGTCAGAGTCTCCATGGAAACTTTCAAAAAGAGATTCCTTGTCAAGCAGCAAGGGTAAAGCATGCTACTCCACAGTCACACATGGCCAGCTTCCAAGGCCCCGCCGTGGTGTGAGAGCTGTCGCCTTCCCTGGTAGGGATAGATACTGTCTTTCTTTTAGAAATCATGACTTCTAGAAGGCCTTGCAAACCCACCGGGCAGTGTCAGGTGGACCCTGTGTCCAAATGAGATGCTGGATAGGTGTTTCCTTACTCACAGTTGGCTCTAGAACGTATTTCAAGTTCAGTGGTAGCTTGAGAATTTGTCCTATCCCAGCCTAACACCATGTCACCTTATCAGAGGTTTGAGATTTAAGGAAAAGTTCATTCTGCTTCTGTAAATGAGGTCATCCTTCCTTCTTTAACAGCTATCTGAAACTGTAGAGCTGGTTCTCCCAGAAAAAGGGGAGGTTCATCCCTCTGGCGCCCTTGAATGAGGAAGCAACTGATGCAACCTGGAGCAGTTAGATTCAGGTGTGCTCTTACACCCACAAGGACCTATCCCAAACTGGAATGATGTGCTACTTTGGAGAGATTCTCGATAGTAAGGGAAAATATGTAAAAATGCAAGGCCAGTTTCTTATATAAAAACTTGAGAGTTTTAAGATATTTATATCATGGAACTTTCAAAGTCAGACCTTCTCTCTCCAGGTTTACAGAAAGGAGACACAGTGAACAAGAAAGAGGTAGTGTCTGGATGGCCCAAAGACTGGCTTCTGCAAAGCCTTACGACTAGGGAACAGCAAGGTGTGAGGTTGAGAATCTGTAAAAGCGGTTGAAAAGTCCCCAAACTAAAGGATTGTTACAGATTTCTGTGCTTTGGCAAGCAGTGGCTGGGGCCACTGCGGGGGGGAGGGCACTCTTCCCAAATGCTTTCTAGGTTATGAAACTATGCAGCATTCCATGATGCTGTAACGAAGACTGAGCAGAACCACACAGCCCACTTCAGGTCACTGTCACCTCCTGGGTGCCACGAGTGGTGCATCTTACTGCAAGTGACCACTCACTAGTGTCTGTCTGAACCTCGAGTCACCTTTTCCACTCATGAGTCTGTCTCAGGCATAATTCAGGAGAGTCACCCAAACGTTGCTAAAGGAGCGGATCTCTGAGTCTGTAAGGATGGAAACCAAGGACCTGTGCCCAAAGTGAACACTTCTGAGGCCAATGCCAAGGGAAAGGAAAGCACTGTGAGGTTCCAGATGCTAAGTGGAGCTCTCCAAAAGGGAGGCAGGCTGCCCTGAAACACAGTGCGCTCTTTGTCATTAAAATGTGTAAACAGAGACAGAACGATCCCTGGACATCCCAGGCAAGGAGTTCCTTCTTAGGATGTGAGGTTGACCTGGGCCCTTCCAGGGGCATCTGTGTCCTACAAGTCAGGGGCCCAGCAGCGGCTGGTAGGGGCTGGCCCACAACTTAGGGCTCTTTGTGTTTTCTCATTCTTGTTGAACTCTTAAAGTAGCCACAGCAAATGCACTCTAGGCTAATTTCCTGATAATCCAGGGAATGAAATATATATACATTTATACATAGGCACCAGAAATGGTTTCCAGGGACCAAGATCATATTGCAAATCACTGGTTTTTGTTTGTTTGTTTGTTTGTTTGGTACTGGGGATTGAACTCAGGACCCTGCACTTGCCAGGCAAGCACTTATTCTACTGAGCTATCTCCCCAGCCCCTGCCAATCACTGTTGTTAATGCTTCTTGATTCTTGATAACAGAAACAAATGGAAGCAAGGAAAGCCTGCCTCTGAAACACTGGACTGAACTAGAGAAACGTGATAGTTGAAATTCTGATCCAGTTGTCTTCAGCAGTGCAGGCCAACAATCAACCTCTCTAACTCTTCCTTGGGGCCTCATCTGTAAAATCAACGGGTCTGTGTTTATCCACCCATCCATGCATCCTTCTGACCATTTATTGACTCGTGTATTAAATAAGTACTCATGATTTCTGTACTCATGATTGTAAGGAATACACAGATAAGGAAACCCTACAGCCTTAAAAATCATGATCCTGGAGACAGGCTTTGCAGTACTCTGTGTCATTTATGCAAAGCCCTTACAGTTGGCAAATCTTCACAGAAGTGCTGAATGGCAAGCCAAATTACCCTGCAGATACTCGAACACCTCAGGTTGAAATGGTATTCTTAAGAGCTCAACAAAACATTTAAAAGGCCTTTTCTCCCCCTCAGAGGGAATTGCTAATAGCCTTTATTTGATTTATACCTTATTAGCAATTTCTAAGTTTTCTCTTTTGCTGAGCTTGTGCTTTTGAGTAAATCTTTTCTATTTGGTTCTCATTTATGACCCCACGTTCCTGTTCAGAGAGTGGTGTTTTTAATTTTCTCAGATGCAAAGCAACTTCCTAAGCAAGTGGGTGAATTAATCACACAAGCGCACGGTGAGGAGGTGGCCAGGCAGCCCCGTGAGCCCCCTGCCACCCGTCACTCATGGCGGAATTTCCCAAGCTGCTCCAGCACTGTTGCCGATGGTGGTGACCTTGCCTCGTGGTGTCCCCAGGAAAATGGGAACGTGGGTTAAATGAGACCATGTGTCTTTGGAAATTATAAATCACTCCCCAAACGCAAGGCTGTGCTACTATCATGTAGTTCACAGGAACATCAGAACTAACAAAAAGTTAAAGACTTTTTCTAAATTCCCGCTCCTGGTTGCTGGGAAAGCCTTCTGGGAAAACATAACTGTCACTTGGCTATGGGTCCAGCTTCGTGAGAGGGGCTCGTTTTGGATCTTCCCACATCCAAGCAGCAACTTTGCTTCCAGCTTCTTCTTTCACTACTGATTCAGCCATGGGCACCAGGTATTGAAAATGTGAATCATTGAACTCTTAGCCTCAAAGGTGACTCAGAAAGAGATGAATTAGTGACTGGCTCACTGTTAAAGTCTCAGAATCAAACAGAACCAAATACTATGAGTGCTTTAAGGAGGGGGACTATGTCCCCTAGTAGACCTGACTTATTCTTTATCAAGCATCCCAGAACCCTAACTCCAGAAACATTAACCAGCTGCCCACACTGAGAAAGTAGGTGTGATGGGCTTCAGATCCAAAATAGAGTCCTCTGAACTCGGGTGTTGTGACTTCTTTTGCAGGATAAGCAGAGCCGATTTTCTCATGAGTTCTATTATTACTTGCTGAGAGTCTTTGAACGTATGAGAGCGTGTGCTTTGTGTCTTGGGATAGTTAACTTGGAAGACCTGTCTTGGAAATTGCTCTTTGGCAAATGCTGCATCTGGGGCTGATGTGGGAGTTAAATTCAGTGGAATCTGGTCATTAATGAGCTTCTTGGAGCATTCTGTCTTATAGGACTAAGGATTAAATATGTACATTATCAGGAAAAGAAAATTGTGAATGATATGAACACTAGTAAAGGCAAGGGATATAGCATAATAGTGTCACTTTCTAGGGTTAAGAAAAAGCAAGTGTTTGCATTAAAAATAATAATCTTGCAGATTTTTTAAATTTTTTGCAGAAAGTGTTCTGTTAAAAGGAGAGGTGAAATACTAGAGTCAGCTCACTAGAGGTGGGGTACTAGGGTCAGCCCACCAGAGGTGGGGTACTAGGGTCAGCTCACCAGAGGTGAGGTACTAGGGTCAGCACACTAGAGGTGGGGTACTAGGCTCAGCTCATCAGGAGAAGGTGGTAACCATGCCACAGACTGACTAAACTCTCAGCACTCACTCTTGGAGAGGTGTGAAGGAGATGTCCCTGAGCAGAGTGTTGCACAATTTGCCTTCATGGAACATGTAGGATAGTGGAGCAAATAGACTGGAAAAAGAGCAAATAAAATATTGCAGGTCAGAAGGAATGCTGTAAATAAAACAAATAATGAAGGTAAAGGACCAGGGTTCAATCCCCCACATGCTACATGGGTCCCACCCCTGGAGCGTGCTGAGAGGTGACTGAGACTGGGCATGGTGGTATGGGCCTATGTTCCCAGTGCTTGGGAAGCTGAAAATAGGAGGATCACTACACTGGGTGTAGTGAGACCCTTATACCATGTACTAAATACAAAAAAAATAAAAAAGGGCAAAGAGAATGAAATGGAGATGGAAGTTGAGACAAAGCTGGCTAGAAAAGGGTAGAGAGCCCGTGCAGAGGCCACAAGCAGCGCATTCAGCACAGAACAGACACACGTGTTCATGGAGGACCCAGTGGACAGCCCTGCTGCCAAGAGGCCGGGGCACTGGCAGTCAGAGGAGGCTGGTGCTGGGTGCTGCTGCTGGGTGCTGCTGCTGGGTGCTGCTTCTGGGTGCTGCTTTGTGGGCATGAAGTGGAGCCAGGTCAACCAAAGCCCAGTGCCTCCGGCAGGAGCACAGATTTGAACCTCGAGCGGAGTGGGAAACCACGGGGGATTTTCTGCTCACACCAGAATATGATCTGATTGCTCAAGTTTCCTCATTGTGAAGGAGACTGTAGCAGCTGAGCCACTGGAGTTGCCAAATGAAGAGGCTTTCTGTAAAAGAAAACAGTACTAGCGTATAAATTGTACCTTTATTTTAAAGTATAATTAATAGACATTTGGAAACCGTGAAGAGGAAGGATCCCGCATCAGTTCCCAAGCGGTGGATCACACATACGCTTACACGTCCAGCTGTCAGGTCTTGTTCACTTGATGTGAAAATATTCTTCTGTGGAAGAGTCCCTTTCCCACGCCAGCAGGAGATGTCCTTTAGCGACTCTACCAAGAAGCCACCCCAAAGCACCTGTCCCTGCTTTTACATCTTTAGAAATGATCTGCTGCCACCATGTTCACGATGATGCTTAGACTGGAACTTGGACCTGGGCTTTTCTCTTTCTTTAGTCCAGACTAGCAAATGGCTCTGAAGCATAGAAAGTGTCTACAACTTCCATCCAGGGAAGGAGATTAGAGCACAACACTGACTTAAAAAATAAGCAAGTGAGGGTTTCTCCCTGCTCTGCAGAGGTGTAAATAATTCACATTAAGGAAGAAAACCCCCCATGACAAAAAATTAAATAACTTCATTGAAGAAAAAAGCCATACCATTCCGCTTCCCCTGAAATTTGTGTAATTGGTTCATTCAATCCCACATAATTCAGTACAGGATACATTCCTGCCACACCCTGGGCTACACCACTGTTTGGACACGCAGCACATCTGGATGATCCACTGACTCTTCTGGCCTCCACCCAAGCTCAACCTTCTCTAATAGCAGCTGAGATGACATCTGTCATGCCTGGGACTCAGGACAGGCTCACAGCAGGAAGTGGGGCTGATAGAAGAGCAGCGGCCACTCACTAGCTCCAAGCCACCCATCTGCTCAGCAAGGAGTCACAGTGCATCGATGGCTAGCCAGATGCAGGGAGGACAGAGGCAGAGAAACAGAAGGTGGGATCCTTGACTCAGTGATTGCCGTGGGATGCGGATAGAGGCTGGGAAGCACAGGACTCTGCTAGAACACGCTTTGGGTGCTGGAATCTCACCTCGGAGCACCAAATCTATCATTCCCAAGTGCTGGCATCACAGCATCTGCTCTCTGTGTCAATGTGGACCTCTGAAAGGTAACAAACATAGAGTGTAACTGTGGTACCATTATATGCCTTTAAAAAGGTGACCAATAATTCCTTGTGAACAGGGAGCCATGGTGGGGAGGGAAAGGGGGGTACAGAAGACACCCAGCAAAATAGTCTGCTGAACTGATCTCTGAGGAATCGCACAGAGGTTAGGCAGGATGCTCCCTGCAAATCCCAAGATCCTGCTGTGCTAGTGCAAGGTTTCTCTTTGAGAAGGCCTCTGCCTGCAAATGCTTTCCAAGGGAATGAAACCAACAGCAATTTTCAGTGAAAAGTTCCCAGAGTCCTGCACATGCATCTAGAAGCGTCCACCCTCGTGGAACCGCTTCCATGAAAATCAACACCAAATTCCCATCACTAAAATTCACCCCATTTTGAACTTTGAGGAGCTGTCTGAAATCACAAACTGCATGGATCATAAAGAGATTTACAAAGACAGAACTGGAGGAAATCGTTTCTGCCATATCAGCTCCTGGGATGAAGGTGATTTTTTTTTTTTTTTTTTTTTGCTTTGTTTTGTTTTTCACAATGAAAAGTTTAATAAAATCTTTATTTCCTTAAATGGTTAAAGGGGAATTGGAAATTATTATCTAAGAAGAAAAAAAGAGAAGGAACAACTGGAGAATGAGGATTGAAGTAAGATGAAAACACTGCTGGTCAGGATCAATTTAATTATCTAGCCAGAATCCTTTAGGCAGCTGTACCCTGACATTGGCATAGGTAGGGGAAATGAGATAGGAGGGACTCTGCAAAACAGTTCTGGAAGGGCACATCGATAGGGAGCATGTCTTTGCTTTCTCTGCCTAAAATAAGACATTGCTCACGCAGAAATAAAGAAACGTGTCTATAATCAATGCAATAAGAATACTAAATTTCATTGTTGTGCATGGTAGAACTGTCCTCCTCTCTCAAACTGGACACAAAACAGAGATCAAGGAAGGCAAACACCCTCTGTGTGGGGATTGTTATTGCTTCTACCCCAGTTCTTTGAACTCCAGTGTTATGGTTTATGTCTAGTTGTCCCCTCAAAGCCTCATGTAGTCATTGGGTGGGGACTTCTAGAGATTGAGACTTGACTCATGAGTCACTGAGACTATGTGTTTTAGTACTGATGGAATTATCAGTCTGAGTATGGCTGGGGCTATGGGTGTGGTCTAGGGTGGATATCCTAAGGCAGAAAGCCTGATAGGAATATAAAGAGAGAGAGAGAGAGAGAGACTCATGCTGTTGCTCTCTGCTGCCTGTTTGGTTGGCTGCCTCTGCCACTGTTTTGTTGCTGTTCCGCCACCATGAACTGGATGCTCTCTGCTCAGTTCCACTCAGCCTTGGGCCAGCCAAATATGGACTGAAACCTCCATGAACTGTGAGCTAAATAAACCTTTCCTTCCTTCATTTTGAGTGTTGGGTATTTGTCCCAGCAATAAGTAAAAAGTAACTAAGACATCAAGGCTAAATCCATGACCCCTTTTCTGGAAACAGGTTCTCTTCCTATGTAGTCCAGGCTGGCCTTGAACTCATGGTGATCCTCCTGCCTCAGACTCCTGAGTGCTGGGAATACAGACCTGTGCCACCATATTGGGCATTTCTTTCAGAGACAGATTTTTGGTAAATTGTCTAGGCTAGGTTCCAACTTGCAGTCTTCCTGGCTCAACCTCTCAGAGTGCAGGGGTTATAGATATGTGCCACCATGCATGGCTTCTCCTTCAATATCCGGTTCAGGGAGAAGACACGGGCAAACCTGACCTCAACCTTAGAGGGGTGCACTTGTGCTGCTCTGTGTTATCAGGAAGCTTGGTGAGGTGGGTGTGATGTTAAAGAGAACTAGAGCTCAGAAACTTCAAAAAGGCCCACCTACAGTTTCAAAATTACCCAAGTAAAAGCCCCCACACCCAAAGCCAAGTTGTCTCCTAGAGTTCCTGTCATGTGACACTGGCCATTCCATGTTTAGGCTTCATGTGAGAATGTGAAAGAACAAAGCAGTGTCCCTGTGCAATTTCTGGGTAGCGGAAGACAGCCCTATTTTAAAATCAATTCTACAGACCTCATTTAAATTATGTTATAAGAGCAGAGAATTACTTCCTGTCATTGGCTCATTTACCCAGCCTCTGTGTGTGGTGGAACATATGTGAAAGCATTACAGCTGAAATTCTGCCAATCCCTCTGTACCCCCTCCCATGCACACACTCCCACAGCACCCTCCTCTCCCCACAAGGAGGCACAGAGGCTGCAAGGTGAAGTTGAAGGTCCCTTTTGGGTTTGTCTGCAACTGCAGTATCCAGAAGGACCCACGTTAAGCTCTACAAGGTCAGGATTTTCTGTTTTGTCCATTGTTGAATCCTTAGCACTGGGATGAGGAGAGCTCAACAAGTACTTCTTGTGTATGGATGGATACATAGATGAGTGAGTGAATGAATGAATGAATGAGTTGGTGGTAGTTGAATAAGAAGATAAGGTGGATGGTGAATAAATGGAGGATCAGTAAATGGTTGGTGGATGAGTATATAATGGGTCAGTGAACCGGGTGGATGGATAGAGGCATGGATAAGTGAGTGGGTAGATAATAATGATTACATGAGTAAATGAATGGATGAGCTAAATTATGATACACTTAGGCATATGTAGAATGAGGCTTTCTGTCCATATTTTATGTAAGGCTGAGACCATTATCTTTTATGTTAAACCTAGTAGTTGAAGTATTACCGTTGTCCCACATTATTCTTTGATGGATTTATAATAACTTAGAAGAAAAGACACAGTACAGTTGATAAGGAAGCCCAGATGGGTAGGAGGCTGCTGCTACCACTTTTCTACACACACTGCTGCCTAGAAGCAAGGAGATAGGAGTGCTTTGCTTTCCAAAGGAGGGCTCTTTCCCTTGGAAACTTCTCCCAGTGGCCTTTGTTTGATTTACTTAAAGCAAGAAGAGGCAGAGACAAACTACACTATCTAAAACTGTAAGGAGTGAGAATGGTACTCCATCGCCCTGTTAGACTACTCTCCACTTCAGAGAACTTCAGCATCTACCTTCTCTTGTTACTGGCACAGCCCTGAGCAGAAACAGCAGAAACAATCACCTCTGTCTTACAGGGGAGAAAACTAAGGACCAGAGGACCCCAGCTGGCCAGGGAGGACTCTGGACATCAGCCTGTGGCCCACACTTTGTCCTTGCCAGGCACCTGAGAGCTGAGGAGCCTCTGGCCACCAAGCCTTGGATGGTTAGGGGGCACGCCTCCTCCACCACTCCTGTTTTTCATGCAGCCCTGGGGACAACCCCAGCATCAGTCATTCAGGGAGGCCAGCACAGGCCACAGGTCGATTCCAGCATTCTTTGGGTGGTGTCTGCTGAGACCACTTTTTCTATCATGCTTCGAAAAACACCTGGAATTTTTCCATCATTCCAGGTGTCTTTAGAAGCACCTCCCCCATACACATTGGCAGATTCTACACGAACAATCGGTGTGGTCAGTGCAAGTCTGCTCGCTACAGCAGGAGAAAAGATTGTGTTATCTCTAGCCTGCAAAATGTCCTTCTCTATGCTTGGAGCCAGTTTTACACTCACATCAGTGCAGTCCTAGGTAACCCAAACAGCAGGCACCTTTCTTCTTCCTTCCCCTCTCCCTTTTTTTTCTCTGCAGTACTAGGAATGGAGCCCATGGTCCTTACAATGAGCTATGTGCCCAGCCTTCTTTATATTTTTACTTTGAGACTGGTTCTTGCTAAGCTACCTAGACTGGTCTCAAACTTTCTATCCTCCTGCTTCAGGCTAAGCGTGGGGATTACGGACATGTGCTGGGATGTCCAGGAGCTATCTATTAACAGAGCTGAGCATCTCCTCTAATACAAAGCCACTGACCATCTGTTCAATGTGAGTGCTATGTCCTCTGCCCTCGAATTCTTTGCAGGACTTGGTTCAGGAGGAAGTAGGATCCCAGTGCCCAAACGAAAAGCTGGTAACATCTAGAAGCCTCCTGGGCATCTCAAAATTGACAGGGCTCAGTTGGTGTCTTTTTCATTAAGTTTTCTAGAAAATTATATTTGCACTGTAATTAGTTTCCAGGGCACTAGGCAGAGGTCGAATTATGTAATTCATGGCACCATTCTGCGTCCTGGGTATTTGCTATAGACAGTTGAAATTGTTAAGGATGCTCTAAATATTCGCTCCTGGCCTGCTGCTCCTGTAGCCTTCTGCAGCCTCTCTGGTAGGCCCACTAGGTGCTGATCCACTCTCTGGTCCCAGAATGGCGTGAGGCGGCCTTACCCTGCCACCTTCACCAGGTTCCACGCTATCTTTAAGCCAGTGTCCTCAGCTCCCTGCCCTGTGCACCACAGGGCAGCAGAGCCAGTGGGTCAGGTCTACTCTCCCTTCACTGTGTTCCTGAGGTGGGTTCCGATTTCCCCAGCTGCAGCTCTCTGGGGCCTGAAGAGGCTCCCAGACTCCCTTGCAGGCTCCCACTTGATCTCAGGTGTGCTTAAGAAATCCTAAGCCTGGGCCTTACAAGGTTGTTGTTTTTTTTGTTTGTTTGTTTGTTTTTGTTTTTTTGTCTTTTTGAGACAGGGTCTTGCTATGCAATTCAGGCTGGCCTTGAGCTTACTTTTGCAGCCGAGGCTGGTCTCGAACTCGCAGCAGTCCTTTTGCCTCAGCCTCCCAAGTGCTGGGATCACTGGCGTGCACCACCACGCCCAGCCCCACGAAGGTCTTTAGGGGAGTACTTCAAGATACACTTGGAAGGGAGGGAGGGAGGCCAGACGTCAGGATTTGCTTTTATTTGCAGCAGGCTCCAGGAAACCTGCAGCTACCCGCGAGGCAGCTGCCTGCTTCCTCTGCCAGTGCTGATCCCCCAGGCACAGCCACGTGTGCCAGAGCTGCCTGAGGCCCCCACCTGACCAGCCCCCCACCCCCATCCTCTAGTTAATAAGATGGCATTGCAGTCAGTCCGAAGACTGTGTGTTTGGTCCCTTTCTGGAAACACATCACCCTGGTAAGGTGCCTAACTGCTGGATGCTCCCGTCTCTTCATCCGTAAAATAGGCTTTCAATAAGAGAGACCCTCTCCCATGTTCCCAGTCCACAGCAGGGTGTCAGACAAGTGATGACTTGCGTCAGTATGGATACTCATGCACCCTCAGCCAGGAGCAAGCAGAAGCAAAAAACTCTGAAGCAGATGGCCTGGGGGGGTACTGCTTCTCGCCAAGCCCCTGGTGGGAAGGCCAGGGCCTGCGGGTGTGGCCACCATGCTACCACCTGCCCCACACAGCTGTCTGCCTGGCTGCTTATGAACGTCGTGTGGGAGAATACAAGCTCTTATTCACAGGCACAGCTGTGAGAAGATCTGAAGATATTTCTGATCCTGATCCTAGCATCTTTGATTTGAAACCTGGCTGCTGGAAGTCCACCCTCCTGTGACCTCCACATCTTGTTACTCCTAGCCCTCACTTGAGGAGGAGGAGGGTGTCAGCGTGGGGCATGTGGCCCTACAGAGAGTAAGAGGGAGTAGAATCAGCTCTGGACTTGGAGGACCGAGGGAGGGACTTCAAAAGGCCCATCACGCTAGTTGCAGAGATACTGATAAAGTGCCACTCGGCAGGTTGTCTTCTCTGGAGGACAGCACCTCGCTTAGTGGCCATGTCCCACTCTGAGCCCACTGCCTGGCCTTGGCTGACTTTTGGGAGAAACAATTGGAGAAATCTTCTAGGAGCTAAAACTTAACAACCACAGGGCAGTTTCCGGCCGCCTGAGCGGCATGTCTGTGTGTTTAGTTGTAGTGGTTTGGTTGGTCGGTTGTGCTCCTGCGTCCACATTCTTCCTGAACTGGCAAAACTCGGCCCTTCCAGAATGGACCAGAGGCTTTCTGCTTTTTGTAACACCATATATCAATTGAATTAAGGGATGATCTTTAACCACGCGATCATTCCTTTCCTTCTTGAACCATTCGGCACTCAAGTTTCCTTGTAGTTGTGGTTTTGCAGATTAAACATTGCTACATTAGGGCTACGATTATAATACATTCTGTATCCTATTAGCAGTGTTTCTAAGCACGAAGATGTACAAGGCAGTTGCAGTCCAGAATTTAAAATAGCCAAAGTAGCAGCTCCCACTGAGAAGAAGAAACATCTTTTTCTTATCAGCACTGGTAGCAGACACGTCGGTGAAGTCAAGTTTGAATGTGGGCTTACCGCTTGCTTACCCCTGTCCAGGGTGAGCGAGTGAGTGGTAGTGTTTGTGTCCTGAGCCTTGGTCAGCGTCAGTAGTAAGAGATGCAGTGCTGAGAGATAAGGTACCCAGATGTCACCCTCTCCTCCAGGCTGCGTTCCCAGGCCCAGGGGTCCCTGCCGCCAGGTCCGCTCAATCTATGGCTTCCCCTGCTGGAAATAAGTAATGCTCCAGCTCTTCCTGCAGATGAAACCAACGGAGGGCGGAGTGTTGGCAAAGCCAGTCAGTCAGTCAGTCCTTCGTCCTCTGAACATGTGCGAGCGGTGCACAGTGTGAGCTTTGTTTTCTTCTGGTTATTTTTTTCCAATCAGTGGAAGGAGAGAGACCTGGGTGGCTTCCTGCGCCCGCAGCCTGCAGCCTGAGGACTGGCTTTTCTACCACACACTTGGGTCTGCCCTGAGCCACTCGTGGCAGCTGACTGCTGCCTCACCCTTTAGCTCAGAAAGCAGGAAACTAAGGCTGCCACGTGAGACCTTAATGACAGGCAGCATCATCACCGAAGCAGCAGGGACTGTGACCTGCTGCCCCTCTGGGTCCACCCCAACTACAACTACTTTCCCTGGCTGCCTCGTTTCCAACCAGAAACGCCTTGTCTTGGAGCACTTCCCAGAGAGCTTCCACAGGGCAGATATCTTTTGGCTTCTCCTGTCAAGGTTGATAAATTGGCTTAGTGCGATTCACCCCAAGAATATAGCCGTGACATGAACAATAGGCTTCTACAAGAAGGGAATTTTGGGGCTATACATTTGTCAAAGTAAAAGCAGCCCCTCCTGGTGTTTGACCTGGCAGTTGTGAGACAACTATGATACGGAGCCGTGACTACATCATGCTGGCAAGGCCTAAGTGGCAGTCCTCTGTTTTGAAGGGGTAGGTTGGGGACATTTTCTACCCAAATCATCCAGCTTTCTGTTTCCATCCTCTTTTTATTTCTAACCTTATGTTCAGCAGAGTAAACTTGCCCCTAAGGGTCCCTGGTAGTTAAATATTAGATAACAAAACAAATGGCTAGCAAACAAGATCATATCCAAGCAGAGGCCACTGTCACCCTGCCATGGTGTCTAAGATAAATTCTCTGCCCCTGAGCTGAAAGCAGCACTTTTTTCTGGGTCTCAGGTATAATTATTTTAAAGTATTCTATACCAAGGGAAAGAATCACGCATAAAAGCTTCTTTTCCAAGTAATTTTCCAATTTTATTGCTTTGTACCAGTCTATCATAGCTATATGTCAATTCAATTAGCTGCTGTCCTGGCACATTTAGAATAATTTATTAGGCATATTAAAAAGTACAATGTGATAAGCTTGCCAAGATCAATGGAAGAAACTGAGACTTGTCCTTATAAATATAGATCATGGGCTTTGTAAGATCTTTGATGTCATGAAAAACTACATAGCTTAATGTAGTGTTCTCTTTATAAATGCTCAAGGCAAGGAAGCTGCTGAATAAAAAAGGAAAAATATGACAGAAAGGCAGCTCTGCCATGCTGTGGATTACGAAGCCAGCGGAAGGGCAATGTCACTTTGCTCCCAGGCACTTTCCTGCTTTAATGTGTGGTGTGAGGATCCATTAGCTGAAATTCTGAAAGATGTCTGAAAGCTTGCTATTCCTGGTTAGAATTTGGTGTGAAGAGATAGGCGGACACCGGTGGGATGCGCAGGCCCAGCCCAATGTCAGACCAGGCTTTCCAAATGATGTGTGCTGGGCTCTGCCTGGATGATGGAGCCAGGGTCAGGCAGGGCCATGTCTAAGCCAAGCACGTGAGAGGCGGCCCGTGAGGCACCTGGATTACAGTCTTCACTGTGACACAGATAGCTAGAGATTGGTCCATGTATTGTTCTCACAGCATTTCAGCTTTAAGTCTAACTGAGTTGTTCCCAAACTTCAGTGGACATCAAAATCTGTTGGGCTGCATGCGCTTCAGCAGTACATATACTAAAATCTCTTGGGCCACGATAACTAGGGAACATACAAACTACTGTAGTTTTCAGATGGAATACTACACAGCCATAGAAAAGAATGCGGCTCCAACATGTGCTACAGTGTGAATCAACACTGAAAATATTATATTGAAAAATAAAATATTATATTGAGTGAAGGAAGCCAGGCACAAAGGCCATATACTCTTGTGATTTTACCTTTAGGAACTGAACAAAACAGGAAAATCCATAAAGACAGCAAATTAGAGCTGACAGAGGCTGGGAGAACAGGAAAATTAGTGACTGCTCAACAGGGATGGGGTTTAGTAAAGGGAATCTTGTGGGGGCCAGGGAGATAGTTCAATGGTCTAAGTGCATGCCTGGCAAGTGCAAGGACCCAGGTTTGATCCTTGGTACTGCAAGCCATGTGGGCCCAGTGCCGTGTCAGCCACTGAAACCAGGCATGGTGGTAAACCCCTGTCATCCCAGCACTGGGGAGGCTGCGACAGGTGGGTCACTATGAGTCTGACCTGTGTAGCAAGACCCTATATTAAGTAAGTAAATAAATACATCTTGAAAAGGAGAGAGAGAATCTTCTGGAATTAGAAAGTAAAATCAGTTACACAGCATTGTGAGTATACTAAGCACGACTGGATTGCACTTGAATTGGCTTAAAGAATGAGCATCACATTTCAGGCATTTCCTGCAGGGGTAAAGCCCCATGTCAGATGGTGTTCTGCTGTCTTCTCCCCACTCGGGGGACCTGATCTGTAACCAAGAAAGACACAGGCTGGTGCAGGGACTCCCCTGCAGGAAGAGCTGTCTGTGTGTGTGTGTGTGTGTGTGTGTGTGTGTGTGTGTGTGTGTGAGAGAGAGAGAGAGAGAGAGAGAGAGAGAGAGGAGCCTGTTCCCCACCATTGATTAAATGTCTCCAAGATAGTCACATCCCTCCTCCACACGTGGCTCAGGCTCTTTGCCACCACACCCACTCCTTCTTCTTGTCCTTTAGGTGAAGGGCTTGTGTGTGTCCCTTCCCAGGGCGGTCTCCTTATTGTGTTCCTCAGTGGAGTCCTCCCCTCCACCATTCTGGTGTAAGTCTTGCTTGCTATCTTGTTTTTTCTCTTCCTCTTCCTCCTCCTCCTCCTCCTTTTCCTTCTCTTCTTCCCTCTCCTCCTTCTCATCTTTCTCCTCCTCCTTTTCCTCCTCCTTCTCCTCATCTTTCTCCTCATTTTCCTCCTCCTTCTCTTTCTTCTCCTCCTCCTTTTCCTTCTCTTCTTCCCTCTCCATCTCTTCTTCCCTCTCCTCCTCCTACTCCTCTTCCTTCTCTTCTTCCCTCTCCTCCTTCTCCTCCTCTGTCTGCTTCTCCTTCTCCTTCTCTTCTTCCTCTTACACCTTCCCCTTCTCCATCTCCTCCTCCTTTACATTCTTCTCATCCTCCTCTTTCTCATCCTCCTCTGCCTCTTCCTTTTCCTTCTCCTCTTCTTCTTTCTCTTCCTCCCTGTACTCCTCTTCCTCCTCCTCTCCCTCCTCCTCCACCCTTGCCTTTCTAACCCTTATGCTCTTCCCTCAGCTCGTTTATCCCACTCCACCTCCTGGAATGCAGGTTTGTGTGTTCAGTGCACTCTCCTGTCCCCAAAAGCTTACAGATGTAGAATAAATACTCACAGAATCACTGGATGATGAGTGACAGATTGCTGGCTTCCTTCCTCTCCCAACTGGCTCTAAATGCCCAAGAGGCAAAGATCATCTTTGGTCTCATCCCCAGCTGTCATCCGAGTGTTCTGGGCGAGGTGTGGTAGTGCACAACTATAACCCCAGCACTCTGGGAGGCTAAGGTGCAGGATCACATGTTTAAACTCAGTCTGGGCAATTTAGCAACTTAGCAAGACTGTGTTTCAAAGGGTGAAAAGGTCTGGGCTATGTCTCAGTGGTACAGCTTTTCTGAGTTCAATCCCTAGTACCTAGGTGAGGCTCTCAGTGTGTGGCAATACTCTCAGTGGTATAATATTTCCTTGGCATGCACAGATCTGAGAGTTCAAGTCCCAGCAGTGCAAAAACAAAGCGCACACACACACACTCTACTGGTTCTTGGATGATTACAGAGGATTACGTCCAGGGTTTTTGTTGTTGCTGCTGTTTTGGTTTGTTTTTTGTTTTGTTTATTTTGTTTTGTTTTTTGTATTTTAGTACGGGGTCTACAGGATCTCACTACACAGATTGGCCTTGTAGTGATCCTCATGTTTTCAGCCTCCAAAGTCCTGGGATTACAGGCACCCACCACCATTCCCAGTCTCAATGGCCATCTCAGTGTGCCCCGGGGGTGGAGTCAGCATGGCATGCCAGGGATTGAACCCTGGTCCCTGCATCTGCCTAAGCAGGTGCTTTAATCCTCTGAGCTATCTGGCTGGCCCCATCCTGGGTGTTTTCATCATGCCAACCATGAGGGCTGGTGCTGCCCTGCTGAGCCTGGGCTGTGCTTGGAGTAGCCCACTCTGGGCTGAACAAAGATTAGTCTGGTCATGGAATTTATGGACACCTCACTTAGCATCTGGCAAGGGTACTGCCATCCTAGTCCTGTTAACACAGCAGCACCTCCAGAGCCTTGGAGTCAGTCTCCAGAGCCAGCTGAAAGCCTGCGTGAATAGGGATACCACTTCCAGTGGCTCTCCCAAGAGAGAACTTGAAAAACATTTGGGCTTCATCCCTCAGAAGAAAGAAAAGCTGAGGGAAACAAGAGTTTGTTATTGTGCAGATCACTCTGCTTCCACCTGACAGCACCTAGCACAGGACCCAAAGTGTACTTTTGTCAAATAAGATCTCTTCTGTTCTCTCCACAGTTTAATCCATGCTCTTTTTTTTAAAATTTTATTTATTATTTTTATTCTTGTTTCAGAACCTTTGTTTGTTTATTCACCCATTTGTATGGCTGGCTCAGCCCGCCCGAGGGCAGGGCTGACGCAGCATGTGGTGCCGGGGATCGAACCGCGGTCCCTGAAGCCACCCAAGCTTCCCCAAGCAGGCTCTTTAGACCACTGAGCCATCCCGCCAGGCCCCCATGCTCTTAAACTAATCTCATTCAGCTTGTTTTTAGTAATGTCCATTTCCCCACCAAGAGCACCAAAACGTGTGTGTGTGTGTGTGTGTGTGTGTGTGTGTGTGTGTGTGTGTAAGGCCATGGCATGGCACAGACTCACCTGAGCTTGGTGAGCAGAGCTGGCCTCAGCCCTCCCTTCTCCTGAGGTCTGCAGACACTCTCGGGTCCCTGTAGGACAGGGGCATCCAAGTCACTCTTCCAGCCTCTCTCAGCTACTGTCATGCTTTCTATAAGCCCTTTTTGAGCTTAACACCTTATCCTAGTGTCTTTCCTAATTAACTCGGATGTTTCCCAGAACCAGTCCTAGAATGATGCTGGACATTTCCCAGAATCCCTCCTAGAAGGAACTGATTCACTTGTCATCCTGCCTCTGGGCTGTATGTCACCAAAAATGAGCCTCCATCCCTAAGGTCAGGCCTGGAAACACATATTCTAGGAATAATCACAAATAGAAGGTGGTCGGATCTAGATTTAATGAAGTGTATTTCTTAGCTAGGAGAAGAACTGCTCTTAATTCCCTGGCTAATGTACCAATCTCTTCAGCACAAAGCTTTCTAAATTGAAAATATTATAGTCTGCAGTTTGTTGGAGCTGTTTGGCATTATTTGATACTGGGAATAAGCAATCTATCCAGCAAGGATAGTTGTAAAGCTTTCAAAGGGAACTTCATCAGTCCTGCAAGTCAGTGTCTGTATATTTCCTTTATATCCAGCAGCAGGAATTTCATATTTTATTTGTGGGTTATAATTATATTCTAAAGATAACAATCTGAGATTAATAGAACATATTTGGATAAACAGTTGTTTCATCATTTTTTAACCATGAAAATAACCCCAACCTCAAAATATTGCCACCCTTGGTCATAGTGTGGTGGCTAGCCTGCTATCTCCAGGGCCATGTAGCAGCCTCTGTTGTTTTGCCAGTTGACCAAGATCTAATTATAATATCCTCCTATAAATGTCTCCATGGTAAGAGAAGGCTCGAGCGAGCTCACTATCCAGAAAGCTTCCTCACTAAGTAATGGAACCTTCTGGACCTCTTGCTTGCTGACTTGAGACACGGCAAAATGCATTTGTAAAAGGATATGATACACTCTGTCTTTGTTGGTGACTCTATTACCCCATTTTATCTTGCTACAACAAAGTACATGATGCTGGGCTATCCGTAAAGAAAACAGGTTTACATCACAGTTCTGAAGGTTCGGGAATATGCTCAGTCCTGCTGACAGCCTCCTGGAAGATGTCATCACAGTGGCAAGAGGGCACCCAAGGGGGACAGATCCTACTGCATGACAGGAAGTAGATGCATTCAAATGCCAGGCTTGTTCTTTTACACCTCACTCTCAGAGGGAGTGAATTAGGTTTCCTTGGGAACAATACTAGTCTGGGTGAGGGTGGCCCCCCAATGACCTAACCAATCCCCACTAGGCCCCATCTGTTGAAGGCCTCGAGCCACTCAACAGCAGCCCGCTGGGACCAAGCTTCCAGCACAGGAACTTCTGGGGAACACACCTAAATCATATGCATAACTCTATCTGCTGAAGGAATCAAACCCTAAGTTCTCAGCAGTATACCAGAGTAGGAGTCTGTTTGCTTTCCTTGAATACTCCGAGGCTCCAGGCTCCAGATGACCCCTTCCTACAAGGAGTCAGGACCAGGGACTGTGTCTGACTCCCTGTCTTTTAAACATGGGATGCCCCAGTCTCAACTGTCAGAGAAAGAAGGAAGTGCTTAAGTACTATAGATCCAAAGTGACCCATGTCACTTCTGCTTACATTCTGCTACCAGAAAATGATCATACGGCCCTCTAGGCCACAGAAGGAGAGAGTGACTTTCTTCTGGAGAGCTGACTGGCTCTGCCACATCTCTTATAACCCTGGAACTTAGAGGAAAGTGGAGTGCATGCATTTCCAGACCACCTCCCTTCACTTACAGCTATGCCAGAGGAAGACAGTGATTCAACCCTTCATAGACCTAACTGCCAGTGTCAGTAAGATTCTACCCATGGTGGGACCCTGTGTCCTTGTGTCCCTGAAGCCATGGCATTGATAAGCAGCCATCGTACTTATTTTTCTTTGTACTTATCAATAGGGGCACTAGCAAATGCTTCAACTATAAGCTACAGGCCCTAGGAGCTCTGTTCCCCTTACATCTCATAATCTGAAACTATCAGTGCCCTCTGTATTGAGACTCTGGTGGAAGTTACTGATTTGAAGAATGTCACATGATGATTTGCCTCTGATAATGCATTATTTCACCAGGGGTATCAGCACTGCATGGGAAAGAATGTCAGGATGAGTAGAGTGTGCCTCGCTGAATGCTGCAGGGTGGAGCCTTTATTCGTTGACAGTCAGAGTGAATGGCTGGGCAACTGTTGCTGGTCTGGGTAGCAGCAGAAGGAGGCAGGAAAGGCCACCCCGTGCCCTGACAACTTCCTGCTTGGCTCTTCCTCCTCAGGTACCCGTTCCCTATGGTGTTCAGCAGCTGCAGCAGGAAGGACTTGGAGGCCAGCCTGGAGAAAGGGATGGGCATGTGTCTCTTCAACCTACCTGAAGTCAAGCAGGCTTTTGGGGGCCAGAAGTGTGGGAATGGATACGTGGAAGAAGGAGAAGAGTGTGACTGTGGGGAACCAGAGGTAAGGGAACCATTTCCAGAACATTCTTCTGATGTGCTTGGGTCAACAAAACAGTAAGAAATTGAGCAGCAGAAAGAATGTGCTAGAAACTCAGGATGGAAAAGTTCTACATGTCCATCTTGAACAAGCTCCACACACCAGGGCACTTTTTTTGAATCTTAACTGTTGCACACAGAAGTCAGACCATTTGGTTTAAATAGATAAAGAATCTCCTCTACTGAAAGGTGCAATATTTTCAGGGAGATGAGTATAAGAACAATTAAAAAAAAAAAAAAGCATTTAGCTTTGAGTTTGACAGAGAGGGAAGCCTTGAAATTTTAGCTTCAAAGAGCTAATAGGCACCATTTCTTTCTCTTTGGGAATTTGAATAAGCAGCGCTCAGTTTTCGACAAGAGCTTCCTCTGGAGCTGAAATCCTGCAGCAGCCTCCTATGTATGCATGGCCTGAGGCTTCCATGGCTTCTGGCTCTCGTGCTTGTTAGCGTTCAGAAGCAATAAGGGAGAGCAGGGAATGTTTTTAATCTACTTCTGAGCATATTTAACCCTGCTTTCAAGCCAATCTCAGGAAATATTCTCAATTCTATAGCACCCAAGATAAAGTTAATCAACATAGAAACAGTAACGGCTACTTTTTCATCTTTGACTATGCCTGAGAAGGAATGAAAGAGAGGACATGGTGAGCCTGCCTAGTAAAACAAGCCCCTCCAAGCTTGGAGGAGGCTGTGCTTAGAATAAATCAAATGGAGGCATTTGTATAGCAGGAAATTGCATGTGAACAAAAAAAAAGACATAGAGCCGGGCGTGGTGGCGCAAGCTTGTAATCCCAGCACTTGGGAAGCTGAGGCAGGAGGATCAGTATGAATTCAAGACCAGCCTGGGCTACAAAAGTGAGCTCAAGGCCAGCCAGAACTGCATAGTGAGACCCTGTCTCAAAAAGACAAAAAAAAAGAAACTGCATGTGGGATTCTCTGCTGGACTTTACATAAGCCAGAATGGCAGACAAGTCTAAGGCAGGCTTAGCTGAATTCACAAATGGCTTCATGAAGGACCAGAACACGCACATCTGCCCTGAAAAGGAGACTCTGAGGAGCAAAAAAAAAAAAAAAAAAAAAAATTGTGCTGAGACTTCTCAGCATCCCGACAATTCCTGTGGTCACCACACAAACAATTCAGTAATGGGATCTTCATCATATCCCACCTTCCAGTCGCTATGGTTTTCCATACTTGCAGGAATGATCTGAGCCTGACAGTTATGGGAAGGAGCTTGGAGATATAGAAGCCCTGGGAGAAAGTGGAGAATGGAAGAGTGGTTTTATCAAACACTTTCGTATCTTGTCAAGCTCGGAACTTATTAATGACAAGGACACTGTTACTTGTACTTACATGAGCAGGCACTGGTTGCTACAGAGGAGCAAATCCTAATTGCGATGTTGCAAAAACTTTTAAAGATTCATGAAGGAAAATGTGAAACTACCATGGGATGGGATGTTTGAAGAGAAAAGTTCCTTGAAGGCCTTGTTAATTACTTTAAAGAAAAATTTGATTAGTCTAAATGTACTATATTTCTCAGAAGAGGCCATGTTGACTTAAAATGGGTTGCCTTTGATCTGAACTCCTTATAATTGTATAAATGTACCTGAGCACTCTTCAAGGAGTCATGAATTCTCAGATTTGGAAAGACTGCGCTCACACATCTGCTCCATCTTCCGCCCCCACTGTCATACCCACCGCCCTGCCATTCACTCCCGCAGTCGCCGCCATCCCCACAGCGACCGCCATCACCACCGTCACCACTGCTGCCACCATGAGATTGGCAAATATTTGAGGATCCAATATCTGCTAGACATTTTCGTTCTGATCCTCTTTTATTTTCAGTAAGAGGTTGTGCAGATTCGCCAGGATGCATCTATCTCTCCAGGGAGCACATTTTATCATGGGGCAGATTTGATTATTACAAATCTCGTTCATATACAGAGCCAAATTCTACTTGCCTATAATTCCTATGGTTAGGGTCCTTAATTCATAAGGTGAGTCAGTGACATTTTAAGATATTCCTGCATCTCTAGCTGGGCGTGGTGGCTCACGCCTGTAATCACTCAGGAGGCTGAGGCAGGAGGATTGGTGTGAGTTCGAGACCAGCCTGGGCTACAAAAGTAAGCTCAAGGCCAGCCTCAACTGCAAAAAAAGATATTCCTGCATCCCATCCAGTCATCCTTCCATGAACTTTTTCAAAATCACAATGAATTTTTTTGCATTTGGTTTTTATGCTTTGCTTTTCAAAGTTCAAGGTGTAACTATGCCTTGCACTGTGGTAGCTCATTTCCAGGTTCCAAGCTGCTTTATCCAAGATTTTTAATACGACCTGTTACCTGCACTATCTCTCCTTTCCCAATGCTTACACCCTGCAGGTATTTCCCCTGCCCATGGTCAGGCCATTCCCTAGGCCAGAGGGAATCAATGAGTGGGACTAAAGTAGTTTCTACCTGCATACAACCGAATCCAGCCTCTGCCCCCTCACTCCCAGAAATCATTTTCAACAAAATGTGTTACAGTTTTATCTCATTTCATTGTGACTAAGAATCCATCTTCTACCTACAGCATGAGAATGGCAATTAGGGCTTTGCAAAGGATTTTCTAATGGTTTCATTTTTCTTTCTTCTTGGGAGATTTGGTATTTATTGGTTCTGTTGCTTTCCTATTGAGTACTGCAATAATAAATGCATCAACAGATGAAGAACTTGTCTCTTCTGAGAAATATGGTACTCCAGAAAAATTCATTAGGGGTAATTAAAAGGCAAGTGGTACTTACAGCCTTCTGGTACAGAGTGCTGGATTTATGTCACCATAAGGATATCCTGACAACTCACTCACTCTTCCAGCTAACAGGACTGGGAAAGCAACCTTATCTCCTTGTTTAAAGTCAATGGGATGCCAGTAGCTTGCAAATATCTTCTAAATGTAGTTATTCTCATGTTATCAACCCTCTTTGAAGTCAAAGACATTCTACTTGGCTGCATTTCCATCTGAACTGCTGCTTCTATTATTTAGTGACTTGGGGGAAGGGAAAAGTTCTTAAAGGATTTGGAGATGTGAATTTGGGATGTCTGATTTAACTTAGAATTTCAAGGGAATCTCTCATTTGGTTAATGTATCATTAGCAGAGCCATTTGGACCATAATGAGCAAAGTGGCAGGGCTGTACATTCGACAGCGCTCCATAGAGGATGCAATTAATGGTCTCCCTTAGAAAAGCAAAACGAGTTGCTAAACTTTCTTACCATTAAGAGTCCCTGAGCCAGAAACCTTTGCCGTCATGGAAGCCACAGCCATGATTTCTGGTTGGTAGTCTTATCTTATTGTATATACTACACATTCTGGATGTTTATAAAGCCCTCAAGCAAATGTAAAATTTAATAGCTTTGGAAGTATGTGTGATGGGGGAAAATGGTAAACATTAAGTGGGAGCTTCGCACAGCTCCGGTATCCAGGGTTGCCGTAAATCTGAGTTATTACAAAACTGTATTAACGAATGGTGCGCTGATTCAAGAGATGGTTTTTAGGAGTAAAGTATTGTGCTGTTAAACTTATATGTGATTAGCTTCACCTTACTCAGTGGCATATAAATGCATGATAGCACATCAGACATTGGAAAAAATAAAAGAATATTGATAGGCTAAGCACAGTGAAGAACTATGAGCTATTCTATCTTATAACAACCATAATTTCTTCTAAAATATGTAATCTCCAAGTTACTGAGATGCTCTACTGAATATAGAGTTCATAAATTTACTGAATGGGTACAGGCTTTCTGTTAAGAGCTAAACAAAACATGTCAATCACTTATGAATTTTTGTTAGAAACAAAAAAAGAGTGCCTATGAAGCATTTTTGCTTCAGACAGGGCAGTATATTATGCTCTGATCTATGTAAGTCCCTGAAAACCAATGGGGTCAGCCCCAACTGCCTTTCCACTACTGAGCCCACTGGTGCAGAGTGAGGGTATTGTCACCTGGTTGAATTACAGGGAACTTGGGTTGATCTGATGTCATTTCCTCTCAGGGCAGTCTCGGTGGCAAAGGGTTCTTATTCTTTGCTTTTTCCCCTTGTAGTTCTAAGGACTGGATCCAGGGTCTCACAAGGCATCCTGGGCAAGGATGCCCAGGTCTCCGTGGGCAAGCCCTGTACCACTGAGCTAGATCCTAACTCCATCAAAGCGTTCATTTTTTAGGAGCAGTCAGATCCCCCCATGTGTTCTTTTTTCTTTCTTTTTTGTTACTGCATACTAGTCATACAGAACAGTGGGTTTCATTTTGGTATGAATGCACCTGGTCGTTTGGGGTAACTCCAGTTGTCTGGTGGTCTGATGCTGGTCACTGCAGTGGGCCTTGCATGGAGATCCCTCCAGGAGATACTGCAGCTTCTGCCGGGAATGGTTTCTGCTGGGCCCTCCAGCGGGAGGCTTCTGCCCCTTTACGCCTCAGGAAAGGCATTCAGTTGTCACCAGTGACCCACTCAGTTCCTGAGCACTCCGCAGAAACTGCTTTCATGCAAATAAAACTGACCCTCAGGCAGGGTTTTAGTTCAAGGACCAGGACTTGCATTTTTGCAGTCACTTAAGGTGCGACATCTGTGTTCCCTGGGACCCTGTCAACCAGAGCCTATGTTTCCCCCTCCCCCAGGAATGTACAAATCGCTGCTGCAACGCCACCACCTGCACCCTGAAGCCAGATGCCGTATGTGCACACGGACTGTGCTGTGAAGACTGCCAGGTGAGCCACGGGGCCTACAGGTGGGCCCAGGTCACCAGCAGGGTTGGGGCTCCCACCTGATAGGCGCAGCATAAGCCGTATGGCTAGATAGCTTCCCGGGAAACGATGCCTCTTTTCACGCAGTCCATATCATCTGCCTCTTAATTGTTTATTATCTTCCCATATTCCAGTGAAAGGAACATGCCAATTACTAATCAAGGATAAATTATTTATTTATGAGCTGAAAACTAACTGAACCCCAAAACTGGAGATTGACATTAATAAATGCTCTGTTTATCCTGTTGCTTGTGTGAGGGGTCCTATGACTGGGCCAGTGTGGAGAATCAGGCCATCCCTGGCACTAATGCTCACTCCAGATTTGTCTGCTTGGTGCCAAGAATGACCAGTAGGCCAAGAAACCATGCAGATGGCTCCAAGGGTTTTGCACAAACTCCTCTGACCTAACATCCTCCTGACGTTAAGTCAAGAGTGGAAGTTTTATGCTTTTGCCTTTTTTTTTTTTTTTTTCTATGACTGCGTTGACTTTGGCAGTTGCATTGTGTGTCTCATTATTCAGAGCTGATATCTGACAGAGTAGAAGCCCGTGCTTTTGATTCAAGTGTTCCAAGGGTAGAGTTTTATTTCTTGTTAATTAGGCGATTGATCTTGGCAGGCAGCTTACAGGAAACTCCCTCTTAACTGCCCCACTTGAGTACAGTGATTTAGAAGTGCAGTTTAGCATTTTATGCTCAGCATTAAAAATACCCTTTCCCCTCTTCTTGGTGGTCCGTGATTTCTGGGGCAACTTGTAAGAATCTGGAGCTCCTCAGCACCTGGCCACAGGCAGTGGAAGGTACCTAGAAGAAGGATGAGGAGGGCGGGACAGGGCTGAGCTTAAAGCAGGTGAGGCTCAAGGAGGGTCACAGGAAGGAATGATGCAGCGGTGCCTGGGTATGAACTACTTTTATGAGTTTTAAGCAGTTCCTTTCAAATTGTAGGCCTTCTAGAAGATGGCAGAAATCTTACCTCATTGTCCGTGGATAATAGGTAGGGATTTGCAGTCCCTGGCTAATCTCTGAGCCTTAACTTATTCAGCTACAAAAGCCAAGTCAGTGGTCAGAGATCTCCAGCATCCTTTGCTACTTCCATGTTGTGCCTCTTCTCTAGATCTCCCTCCCCATCAAGTGCCAAAGAGAGGTCTCTAGTTCTGTGAGTTGGTGACAAGGTGACATTTCTACAGAGATGGTGCCCTTAGAATTATTTTTAACTTTTCCACACATGCTGACATTGTAAGTGCAAATGTCAATGTAAAGTATGTGATGCTTTGGGCATTCAGAAAGAATCAACCTTCCCAGGGACCTGAAGTGACAGGTGCCAAGGTTGCATGCAACTATAAAGAGGCTGTTCTCAATTGTCTCATATTCCTTGTTGCAGAAAGGTGAGCCTCAGGGTCTAGAGCAAAATATTTATCAAGCTCTCCTGTAGAAGTGGATTCTTTTGAAGCCCTCCCTCCTTGATGTGAGCTGTGTTAAGACCGCCCTGCTTCATACCTGTGTGCCCTGAGAGCTACTCAGGGTAGCTTTCCCTGGGATCTGTCCTGTAAGCTACCCTCTCCTTCCAGCTGAAGCCTGCAGGAACTGCATGCAGGGGCTCCAGCAATTCCTGCGACCTCCCAGAGTTCTGCACAGGAGCGGGTCCTCACTGTCCAGCCAACGTCTATCTGCACGATGGGCACCCGTGTCAGGGGGTAGATGGTTACTGCTACAACGGCATCTGTCAGACCCATGAACAGCAGTGCATCACACTCTGGGGACCAGGTATGTGACCACCGCCAGCTTGATGCAGGGTATTGGGAAAGCACTTTCTGTATCCACACGTCGTGTTGCTGGAGTGTCCGTCTTACGCATAGTGGGAAAAAAATGGATGCTGCCTGTGGCCTGCCCTTGCGGGGCTCAATGGGACCCAAAAGAGAGACATGAGTACTGTGGGGTAACAGAGATGAGGCAGCCAGGGCTCTGAATGTGCAAGGTGGGTGGCCAGGTAATCAGACTTTCCCACAGCTACTCGGGTTACGATAATGTCTCAGTACTCAAACATCTCAATCAAAGCTCAAGGGTGCCAGAGAGAGAAGCCGCTGCAGCTAGAGGAGGCAGAGGGCTGCATGGGCAGGTTCCAACTAGGTCAGACCATATGCACCGTAGTAAACTGCCTCTGGAGTGGGAAAGCCTACAGTATGGCACTGCCTCCAGGATGGGAGGTCAGGCTCCAAGCTTAGGGGTGTGGAGAAGGAAAGGAGACCCGTGAGGGAGGGCCAAGAGTGCCATCCCATACGACAGGCACGGTGTCTGTTCTAGCAATAGCACCCCAGTGAAGATGGTCAGGATATGGCTACACAGTGGCAGGACCAGACACGACATTGTTCATTAGCTGCATCCTGTTGGGAGGGCTCTTGGCTGAACCCTGGGCCACTTTAGCTGTGGACAAGGACTATAGTCGTACAAAGAAAGTGAAGCTCAAGTGCTTGCTGAGATGGGGAATCGGCTTCCCAAAGACACGCAGCTGGGATTTGAATCTGGTCACTATGACCCTACACCCAAGCAAGGCCTCCGCAGTGCATTGTCACTCCAAAGAGTCTGTGAGGTCCTGGGCGGAAGTCCCACTGGGGCTCTAAATGTCAGCCAAAGCTCAGACACAAAAGGGAGAAAAACCAGCACCTTCATGTGTGCTCTTCCCCCATCTACCCTGGCCCTTGCCACCCTGGGAATCCTCTGGGATTTTCTGTTTTCATTTCCTGGATGCCAGCTGGGAATCCCGTAGAGAGTGCCTTGCAGTCCTCTGTCTTCTTCCCTTACTGCAGCGTAGCCAAGGCCTTCTCACTCCCTCCCTCCTGCTGGCTACAAAGGGGTGACCTCAGTCCTGGCCAGGGAACCCAGTACCAGCAAGGCTGCTGTGGTCAGTCAGGCTGAGGGTAAGAGCCAAATGAGCTCAGACAATAGCTCGAAGAGGAGGGAAACCGGATACAGGCTGTCAGGCCTTTCTGTGAGGGTCTGGTTTCAGGACTGATTTGGGCCAGTAAACTAGAGCAGAGCTTGATGACCAAACATAGGAGCCTTGGTTTTAACGATGCTGTGAAAGTAGTAGCCATGAATAGAAAATGTCTCTTAAAGCTAGCTCCTGCCATGGAGCGGCTGTCGCTGCCAGCCAGTGACAGCCCTCTGTACATGGAGCTTTCTGACATGGAAGTGTAGGCTAGACATGGGGACACTTACTCACTCATGGATGTGCCTAAGTAGGTAGAATAAGGAGGCCTCTTGCTTCGTCTCTGTGCCCTTAGTAGCCCATCATTTATGACTATGAGCTCCTCTACAGGGCAGGGCCATCCAGTTTACAATGACAAGCACTAAGAAGGCACTTACTATACACAGGCTGAGGGCTATGGGCGTTCAGTGTTTAGCAGCTTCAGACACTTTTTAAGCAAGCAAGGTTACTTTGAGATGGTGGCTTCTGCCACAAGCCCGATCCTCAAGTCCCCCTCCCAGCTGTCTCCCCCTGCCAAACACACACCCCTCGCCAGCCCTTCTGCAGAGTCAGTAATCTCCCTTCTTGAGTTATGAGTGCCGTTCTGTGCTCTCTTCCAAGGAGTGTTTCACGGCCAGAGCACACACAGCTCTTGGAGCTTTGGAGTGAAACGTGCTCTTTAGTGCCCTGCTGTTCTGTAACATCTGGCTCTGTTTCCAGAGTGAGGTCAGACGGAACTCCACAGTTCTCTCTGAGCCACCATGCCGTGTGACTGGGCTGGCTGTGGGCCCTTGATTCCTGGTGACCAAGGCTGGTATTTATTATCTCCCTGGGCTTGCCCCTCCCAAGCTGCCTGACCAGAGGGGTTGGGGGAGAGAGCAGAGAACACAGGCCAACCAGACAAACAATCTGACCCCTTGCTGAGTTTTTCAAAAGCAAGGGCAGCAGGAAGTTGTCTGCTGGAACGCTCATTCTTGGGCCTGCAGGTAATGCTGGAGGTCTGACTGCCTGGGATGTATCCTCTACCTCAGCAAGAGGAGGCTTTGGTATGGGCAAGATGGGTTTGCCAAGCAAGGGTGGTTACAAGTGGCAGAGACCAGGTCTGGGCACCCGATTTAGGGAGCACAGCATCTCAGGCTCACGGCTCCCTGGGATTCAGTCTTCTTCTGCCAGCTCCTCAGGATCACCAGCCAACTTCCTCCGGAGAGCGGGAAATGTGGAATATTACCTAGCCCAAGGCCATCAGTACCAGCAGCTTCTTAGAATGGACATGTCCCTGACAAAAAAGGAACTGTGGGCCTGGAGGGGGGACTGTCCCCCATACCAGTGCGCCTACCTGGTTTTCCAGTTGAAGGACACTGGGAGACTTGCCTATGGCTGCTGTGGCACATGAACACAACACTCCACACAGACTTCCCATCTTCTAGTTCTAGAAGTCAGATATCCTAGAATCAGAACATAGGCAGGACAGCACTGCTTGGGGGACCCCAGGAGAAAATCTGTTTGCTTGCCTTTCCTGGCTCCAGAGACCACTTGATCCCTTCATCTACGACCTCTCATTCCTCTTCAAGGGAGAAGCCTTGAAGCATCTTCTGTCTGTCTCCTCAATCTCTTGCTCTTCTTCTGTGCTTCTCTCCTGTGAGGACTCTTGGGATCATTCTGGGCCCGCCCAGATCATCCAGAATAACCCTCCATGTCAGAATCCTTAGCTATATCTTCAGAATTCCTTGAACCACATAAAGTAGCAAATTCACAGGGCCAGATTAGAGCGCTGATCATTTTGATGATGAGAGAGGGAAGACACCAAACAGATCACTTACTACTAGGCCTGCCTTCAGCAAAGTGTCCCAGGTTGGTATGTCTCATCTGCAAAGTGGGGACAGTAGCCTCCCTAGCCAATGAATGTACGCTTCACCTTCCATGTAAACCGTGACATATTCTACAAAATAGATGGCATTTAGGACCACTGCTGGTGCCTAATGCCCAGTCAGTTGAAACTATGAATAAGATACAGCTGTGCTCAAAAAAGCATTCCCAGATGAGTAAGCAAGTTTCCTGAAGTTCTTTGGGCTTATAGAAAGCGCTGTATGACAGGAGCAAGCATGGCGTGGTGGAAGAGACAGGGCTCTGCTTAGCAAGCAGGTGATCATGAATGGGCATCTAGGAGCCCTTGTAATCAGAGTGGCAAGGAGCAGCCATGTGCTATGGAAGGGAAAGGGCATCACTGGCATCCAGAATAGAATAGACATGGCTCACACAAAGGGACCATAGGGCCCAGCCAGGGAAGAGCAGAACTTGGGCTATGACTTGGAGAGTTGAGGGCCTCTGGGCTGCCCCCATTCTCTCATCTTTGAAGCATTTATTGACATCCTGCTCTGTATAAGCTGCCGCCTCAAGACTATTTGGTCAGAGGACACACTTCTCCAGTCCCTGTGTGCTCTTGCCCAGACCTGGAGTGGAGTCGGGATGTGGCTTGTATCAGACTGCCCTCCCAGGAAGGGTCAAGCCTGGGCAGATGCAGCCCTAGGGGCAGAGGTGACTTATTCAGTGCAGCCCGCAGCTAGCCAGATGGACTGGCGTTGAGGACATTTGAATGCTTAGCTACGGTGATTGGTTTGAATTAGCTTTTCATGACTAAGGAAGGCAGACTCACTGCAGGAATGCTTTCACAGTGTTTCATTCATATCCCCACCCTTCAGTGAGTGCCCAGGATCTGGTCCACATTTGCACTAGGGTCATCAGAGACCTCTGGGGAAAAACAGTAATAGAGAGCTCTAGGCTCATTGAGTCTTCATTTTGATGGCCAATGTCACTCACATCCTGGTGACCTGGCCAAGTCTTTGAGTCACTCATAACTCTCCAGTCACATCCAGGATGTTCGTTGCTTGTGTTCAGCTGGCTACTCAAGCACTGACCGGATGAAGTCCTTCCTTCCAGCTAACTATTCCCTCTTGAAATGGGCTTTTCTCAATCCAGCATTATGTTTCAATAAAATAATTCTGCTTCCAAATCTTTCTACAAACGAAACACTAGGAAATTCAAAACATATGCCTGAAATTCCTAACTGGCAAAGTGATTTTTAGAATACCTTTGGAAATTTTTGTTCATTTACTTGTTTTTCTAGTTCTTATCATTGATATTATTGATAGTCTCCCCATGGCTGGGAGCTTCTTTTTTAATTTTCATTCATTCCCACAAATCTCGCATCTCAGGATTTCTGAGGTTGGTGTCAAAGACATAAACGTTATCTGCAGTTCAAATAGTGTGACTTCATTTAGGACTCTTCTTCCAACTTACTCTTAATATCCACAAAGATTTTCTGTCAGTGTAACTTGACCTTTATTCCTGCTGAAATGCAGCTGAAAACTTTTCTTTAGGCAGCAGATTTCCTTTTGCCACTGTTGTTTGTCTGAACCACTAGCATGGTGACTGAAAATATTACTTGGCAAATAATCTCACAGATAACTATATGCTAACTACACACCTACAGCCTCCACAATTTGCTGAGGAGAAGTCTTGAACTATGTTAGCACTACCTACTTCACCTAGTGTCATTTGATTTATTTAAGCATACTGTTTTAAATGAGCTTAGTCTATAAAACTCCACTTGAGGCCATGCGGTTACTGATCACCTACTATCACCTACAGTTGCTACAGGAAGCACCAAGCCCAGAGGCATAGTTTTAGGAATCAGGAAAGCCTCCCTCTGTCCCATCATATAAGACAAAAGTGATAAAATGTATTTATTTGGACTTCATTTTCTGATGAATTCGAAGGCCAGCTTGGAGAAAGACAAGGAGAACAAGAGATGAGTCACCAAGAGAGAGAAGAGCTGATTGGCTGAGCTGGAGGCATTTATTTGCATAATAGAATAATTTTAAGTAAAAGATGAGAATGAGGAGATTGTGGCCTTCATCTGCAATGCTATCATCTCTTTCAAAAGGCATAATGACATTGGACACTTCCAGACTACAATTACAAACACATTATATCACTGTGAAGATAAAACTAGTAATTAAAATCCATCACTTCTGACATGATTATAAAGTACAGCATGATGTCAAAATTCCCTTTGAGAGGCTAAATTTTTGCCCCTTGATAATGGCAAAATATCTGAATGTTCCATTATTAAGAATTTAAAGGGTCTAAATTCAGGCAATATAAAAATGACAAGAAAACTGTTATTGTTCTTTCCAATAGATAAACATAAAACCTCTTGTCATTGGGAAGACTTGGAAGGCAGGCATTGCTAAGTCCAGTAACCCTCAAGTCAAATCTGTGCTCGTTGACATCTTACAAGTGAATAAAATCTATCTACTGTTCTAAAGTCTTTATCATTCTGCCTCTAAGATAAATGCCATCTGGCAACTGACGCAGGGCAGTCTGGAGAAGCACCTTGTAGAGCCGTCCTCTGCTGTCTCAAGCAGGATTAGCCAGATCTGGAGAGCAAAGGTGCTTCAAAAGCTGTGGAGGTGGCTGCCTTCCTGTCTGCTCCTTTTTGGGCTTTCCTCTATGGCTGGAGATGCCTGGCCTTTACGTGCCTGTGTTTCTCCTGGCAGATTGCTTGCCACAACCTGGAGACTCCAGAGTGGGAAACACCAGCCAGTTTGATATGAAAGGCCCTCCTCCCATCTTCCCTTACACACACACACACACACACACACACACACACACACACACACACACATATTGATGCACATTTCCAGCCCCAAAAGGCTTGAGAATAAAAGATACAAAAGATCTTCCTGGTCAAAGTTGGCCATGAATTACCATTATGTTTTCTATGAATTCTCCACAAAAAAAGTAGAAGGTTAGGGAATCATTCTGGTCTTCAGCTCCATGGAGAGAAAGGAATGTATCTTCTCTCAAGTTTATGTAACTGATAAAATCATGACCTGCCTCTAGTCCAGCTGTCAATTTTCTTTGCCACATTACGTTGCACACTGTCATTGCTGTGCCCCATTGACAACGGCAGTGTCCTGCTCCTTTGAGTTTTGGGTGACAGCTCAAGTGACTAAAATTCTAGGAAAGAAACCCTTACTGCTTTCCCAGAGGATACAGAAAGTAAACCTTTGGAACCCTGCATTGTTCAAGCCACTGGACAAATTACCCCACAGTGAAGTTAATTTTATTGATCAAGCTCTACCAGGCTGAGCTCCCAAAACTTTCCAAGTCATTATTTTCAGAATTATTCATTTATTTTCCCAAATTGATGGAGATTCAACAATCAGGCATAAGCCCATCTTCCACCTCAGTCCAGTGACCCCCTCCCAGAGGGAAGTGCAGCTGAGCACGCCCAAGAGGGTGTGCATTCTAATTCAGTTCAACATCCAGACGTTAGCTTAGAGCAGCTGGCATAAGAGTTTCATGTTATTCTTTTTAGAAAAGGGTTTGGTAGAGACGGAGCCAAGTCCAGGAGCAGATGGGTTATAAGGATATATCGGCGCCCTGGACAGGAAGGAAGGTTAGGAACACCTATATGTTGCTAGTTTGGTTCCAAAAGGGAGGCAGCACAGAATCATAGTTGGATGGAAACACCATGGTTTTAGGTTTGAATCCATGAGCCAAGCTCAATTTGCCTCTTCCATCATGATCTTTGGCAAGTTTCTAAAAGCTTGAACTTTAGTGTTCACATCTGCAAAATGGGAGGCTATAAAAATAAAATATTATGCATACTGTACCAAATAGTATATATACTAGTGCAGATACCCAACAGATTATATATCTGTGACTTAAATTCCACCATTCATCAAGGTGTGTTTGTTTGCTAAGGATGAACAGAGGAATAACGGGAACAGAGTCAACTCAAGTACTTTAAAATCTCCTGCTGTAACTTTTTAAATGGTATCTACCCATAAGACAAAGTTCTTGTGGCCCAGCTCAGAAGAGACAGGAGGATGTCCAGCACATGGGGAGGACTGGATGTCCAGCAAGACACAAGCATGGATAGTTGGGAGGGAGATGGGCCAGACAGGCAACCAGTCAACACGCAGGGAGCCTGCAAAGGCACCCACACCCACGGCACCACGAGGATCCCAGTGCTGCTCAGTGGCACTGATCAAGGGGATCTAAGTGCTTCAATCAAAGGTATCAACAAATAGGCTTAGTCTATGGCGTCCCAGTTCCACACTGAGCCTTGCTTTGCACATGGCCTCCTTCCTGAATAGGAAGACAAAAAAGAATCATAGAATACAGAACAATCAGATCCATACAAGGCACAAGCTGAGGGTGTCAATTTTAACTACACTGTGACCAAAAAGATGTGACCTTATTCAACAGAAAGTGTGAGGCTGAAGAGCCTGAAACCAGGCCTTTTCCATAACAGAAAACTGCATGCCTTTGAGATACTGCTCCCTTGAGAGTTTGGAGAGACCCTTCTTTAAAAATACTGTTTAAAACATAAATGTGGGGGATATGGGTTAGAGCTTTGAATAGAGTGGCTTAGTGCAGAGACTCTAAGTGGTTCCACTGGGGCAAGTATGGTTGTACTGTGTTGCTTTGTCTGCTTTTGTTTTTCAATGAAGCAATCACATCAGCTAATAGCAGATGAGAAATCAGGCACTGGTAAAAGAATGACAGATATATTTAGGGATGAAGAGGGGAGTCTTGTCCACCAAGTAGTTGAAATTTAAATTTTCCTGCCACCCCAGAAGGTAAATGGTACCTCCCTGGACCACAGAGCAGAGGAAGGTAGGGCCAGATCTAGGATAGGGGCAGCTGACATCCTGGCTGCTGAAAGTGCCGTGGCCAGTGTGAAAGAACAGTGGTCAGGGGCACACAGGGTGCGGTTTTCTCTGAAGAATGCACCAGGTTTCTGAGTTGCTGGTGGTCTTCTGTGACTACCACTATGTGCAGGACTCAAGAATCCTCCAAATTTTGACACTGTCAACCCCATTTATATGCTTTTGCTTTATCTGACTGAAAGATGAATTTAAAAATGGCTGCTTGCTGAGCTCGCTAGCCACCAGGACCTTCTCTGTTGAGGACTGTCAGTGTTTATGGCTCTGTTTCTGAGAACAATGTTTGCCTTATGAAAGGCATTAGCGGAAGCCAGTGCTTGCTCTTATGGGGAGCTTTCTAGAACTAACATTATGGAAGATCTCTGCTTTATTCATTTGTGTGCTTTTTCCCCTTTTCTCTCTCCTTCCCTCCCCCTCCTTCCTCCCTCTTCTTCCTCTCTCTCTCTTTCCTTCTGTCTCTGTTTCCCTTTCCCCACCTACATGAGTCATCACTGCTCTTTGGAACCTAACCTAGCTTGCATTTTCTCACCGGAATTGTGTGGGATGTTGCTAAAGACAGCAAGCTTCCCCTCTCTGCAGCCAGCCAGCCAACTCCTTCCTGCTAAGAATGAAATCTGGCCACACAGCTAGGCCTCATCCCCCTGAGAAGCTGCACATGCCGCGGATCCTGGATAGCAGCCCTTGGAAGAGTGAGCTATGAAATATAGGCTTTGCCATGAGCTGGGCCTAGGAGGGATGCTAGCTGTTGACACGGGCTTCCACCAGCCAACTCTGATCATGAGTCAGCTGAGATGCAGGGTGCAATTTCTCTGAGCACCAAACTCTTCTCCCCTAACCCCAAAGCCCAATGCCATTCAAAGAAAACCAAAACTCCTTGCCAGAGATGAAGTTATTACTTGTGCTTCTATTTCAGGTGCCAAACCTGCCCCTGGTATCTGCTTTGAAAGAGTCAACTCTGCAGGTGATCCTTATGGCAACTGTGGCAAAGATTCCAAGAGTTCCTTCGCCAAATGTGAGACAAGGTATGGACCTTCTGATAGTTGGTACTGTGCTATCTCACCTGGCCAAGCATTCCTTCTAAACTGCTCCTTCTTGGAAATGTTTCTTCTTATCTTTGCAGAGATGCTAAATGTGGAAAAATCCAGTGTCAAGGAGGTGCCAGCCGACCAGTCATTGGTACCAATGCTGTTTCTATAGAAACAAACATCCCACTGCAGGAAGGAGGTCGGATTCTGTGCCGAGGCACCCATGTGTACTTGGGTGATGACATGCCAGACCCAGGGCTTGTGCTTGCAGGGACAAAATGTGCAGATGGAAAAGTAAGACCCAAATTCTCTCTTGCATCATAAATGTAAGTCTGGGACAGTGCCCATTGAAAGACGGCCCATTTAGGAACTGGGGTACCAGGTTGGCTTATTTTCCTGAACCCACTCTTCAAATGTGGTCTCTGGAAGCCAATTCTTTACACCTACCAGAAGAAGTCAATAAACCCTAGTTCCCAGGCTGATCATTGAGATACAGATTTGGGAAAAATCAAACTTGTCTTCTCAGCCATTTATTGTTAATAAGTCATTTCTACACCCTAGGTGTCATGAGGGTTTCCAGCCAGGAAATTACTTTGGAAAGAAATGCAATAGCATAGTATATTGTTTTTGGAAATGTGGCTGGGCTTTTGGCACAGAGATTTTTGGGGGCTTGTTCTTACCTGGACTAAGAAGTCAGATAGATTTTCAGAAACTCATAGAAGAATAGGAGAGACACAAGGGAATTAGTTGAGTACCAAAGGGGAGTCCTTTCAAAGAACAGGGGGAAGGTAACAGGAAATATTTTGAGAATTTTAAATAAAGTAAAAATAATTTTAGAAAGAAATCAGGATTTTTATACTCTGCCACATGAATTTCTTTTCACTACAATTTCTCATCAGACTCTATGATAGCATGTTCATAAAATGTTTTTAGAAAAAATGATGAATTGACTCTCAGTGCTTTCCTGGGGCTTGTTTTCATTAGGATGGTGAAATCTCTCACCCAGAGAAAAAAAAAAGGCAGATGCCTCTGTTGTTTTCTTTATAGAACCCCAGAGGCAGGAATGCTCTCCATTGACTCCCACACATCCTAAGCCACAGGCCTCTTTCCCCAAGGAATAGGGTGACACACTGAGCATGTGGCACATTCTCTTGTCCCTAACCATATTAAGTCCTGTTTGGGCCTCAACATTACAGCAAAGCCCCACTTTTTACCTATAGTCTGAACAGCCAGGCCCAGGTATATCTAGACACTAAAACTCTAAGGGCTCCATTTGTCCTTGGTGGCTGCCTTTGGCCTTGCCTATGGGTTCAAGGGGCAAGTGACACTTCTGCTCTATGACTTTGACCAGAGTCCTTCTCTGTTCATTTCAATCTGGAACTATTTATTTATCAAATGGATATGATAGGACTATCTAATCTTGGCCAGGAGCCCTGCACATTCCTCTGAGCTTTTGGGGTCAGTACTTCCTTCAAAAGGCCTTGCTCTTGCCCTGCGTGAGCCCCTAGGGAAGGATGGCAACTTGATTAATATGCTTTGCTTTCTAAGAAACAGGCTCGTCTCCTTTGGATTCCACTGATTCATAACATCTTATAGGAGAGAAAGGCCTGGAATACACTATGCACCCCTGAAATGAGGCAAACTCCTTCTACTAGTTCAGTTCATTTAGCCAATTCCCACTTCTGGAATAGTTTGATAAACCCATAGGAGCCTCTGCTTGCTTCTGCAGGTGCTGGTTTATGCCATCAGTGATGCTATTTTGAAATGCTTCACATGTTCAATATCTCTTAAATGTTCCTGGACCCTGGTTTCTTGGACCCTATATAGACTCATTAGAATCTACGCAGGTCCCATGATGAGGAATAGTCTATCTTGCCCTCTCCTACATTTTTTTTCCAATGGAGAAAAAGTTATTTAATACATAGGCTTTGCTATAAAACCTAAACAAAAATCATGAGAAAAATCAGTTATGATTTCAGGATTAACTAAAACTATTACAAATGCCATAAAGTAGAAGACAATTCAGTAGTGTTTGTATCAGACTTAGGCTCAAAAACATGCTTTGTTTGGAACCAGACAAGACCCAGGTCTGAGTTAAATGCCACACATATCCTCCTTAGTTGAGTCTTTTCCCAGCCCTTCCATGCTTTTTCTTTGTTTAATATACATACGTGGCGGGGGGGGGGGGGCGCCACAGTTCTAAGGTGTTCGCTGTGCTTCCTCCTCCTGCAGATCTGCCTAAATCGTCGGTGTCAGAACGTGAGTGTCTTCGGTGTCCATGAATGTGCAATGCAGTGCCATGGCCGAGGAGTAAGTGGCCTCTTGATAACCAGCCCACAACAATCCAAGCAAAAAGCAGCTCAATTATTTGAAGGCAATCCATAGCGTTCGAAAAATATAGCAGTCAGTGTTCTCCTTAATATTTTCTTCTAAAGACATTAATTCTCTTTGACCTTTGCATAGGAAAAGAAATGTCATATTCCTTTTAACAAAGAAAATCAGATTGAATAGTAATTATCTTTTAAATTAACATTCTGTGATGTAAAGAGCAAATTTTGTCATCACTGAAATAATTTCAACACTAGCCTTCCTTGGTGAAGGGCTTCTCATTAGCATTTCAAACCCCACTGCCCCTCTTGCTTCCAAAATTCCAAATATGAGTCTGAACCAAAACTCTTCCAAAAGGGATTAAAATGAGACAGCAAAGCATACTAACCACATGCTCTGGAAACCCCTTACAAAGGATTTCCACCAACACAGGCTATTATTTTAGTTCAAAAAAGCTTTGGGGGGAGAAGAAGACTGTAATTGTTAAAACATAATTTATTTCTCCTGATGGGCTTAATTATTTCCAATAGAATCATATTAATCTTGATTAGCCATGCCAGTGGTTCATTTGTTTTTCTGAAAGCTTTTCTATAGAAATCGTACTCTAAATTTTATTTTTTAAACTTCCAGATATTTCCCAATGATTCTAACATGAAATTACAGTTTTCATAAAAACTTCCCAATGCTTGCCAAGGACTCTACCATGGAATTGTGTGGTTTTCATACAATTACTGCTGTATTAAAACAGCAGTATTAATGTATAAAATTATGTGGATTGTAGTGCCACCTCTGCTGGCTTTGTCAGTGCTGCATTTAGCTGACCTTGTTATAAAAATGGAATCTCCTTGTGTCTTCTTTAGATCATAGTGTTCTGTCTCCCCTCCAAGTACTCTCCAGGCCTGCCTCTGCTTAGCTTCTAAGACCAGAAGAGATTGAACAGGGTCAGGGTGGTATGGCTAGCGACAAAGTTTTTCAAATGGCTGTAAGAGATATGAAAGAATCCAGCCCTATCGTTTGAGTACTGAAACTAAAACCCAATGGTGAGAGAACGGAATGTCCACCTAGAGTGCTCACCACCAAGCAGGCTGGAGAACCCTGGATGCCCCCTTATTCTAATACCCTCTAATACCACATGCACACATCAGAGAGAAAAGATACAACTTTCAAAATAGCTGACCAAAACTTAGTGGTCCGTAGCATGACCACAGTCCCCCTGATGAGGGTAGGCTCGCCAGTATTAGCTCCAAGCGACATTCAGGACTGCTGCTTCTTGGCCGGAAGCTCAGTGAGTCACATAGCCATACACGGCAGTGGGAGACTGCGCAGTGCAGGATATTAATTTTTTTTTTAATTTTAGTATGGGGTCTACAGGGTCTCACTACGTAGATCAGACTCATAGTGATTCTGTTTTCAGCCTCCCACACACTGGGATTGCGGGCCATGCGCAGTCTCAGTTACTGTTTCAGTGCACCCCAGGAACAGCGCCAGCACAGCATGCTGGGATTGAGCCCGAGCTACTGCGCTCTAACTAAGCAGGCACTATAGTCCCCTGGACTATATGGCTGGCCCTCGGAATATAAATCTGAATCTAATGTGTGGCTTCCCACCAGTAGCACCTTGGAGGAAATAGCCAAGACACTCGAGTTAGCATAAACCATGCCACAGGCTAAATAGCCCTGCTTAGCTGGAGCTTTGTCGAACACCACTTCTTAATTTATCCCAGGCTGTGTTGACTGTCTGGCTTCAAATTTGAAACAGTGGGGCCAAAGAACTGATTTCATCACAAAAGAGACCAGCAGTGTTGAACTGATTTAAAACTAAGAGGCCAAGGATAGCTCAGTGACACAGTACCTGCCTGGTAAGCACAAGGTTCTGGGTTCAATTCCCAGTAACAAAAAGAAAAAACTCACTTTAAGGAGAGAACCCTCCACAACTGGGGACATACTTTGCGTATTTTGTTTTGCTTAAAATATTAAGGTATATGTTTGAGCCTAATGTCTTGAAGCACAGTCTTCAGGATTGGTTTACTGACTATAGCTCTCCTTTAGCATCTACATGTAAACCAGTCACAGGCTCATTACCTGCAATGTTCAGCTTGGCTATCTAAGTGGAGGGGAAACTTACTCAACAGCCCTTGGAGTGCACAATCTTTTGTCCCATGTAGCTTCTCCCATATTGCTCTTGTCCCCATTCCTAATTTGTCAGAAATTCTGTTGAGTGACTTGTCTTTATCCAGCATAAAAATGCATATAGATGTCATTGGTCTGTGCACTGGTTCATTAGATTACATATATGATGATAGTATGTGTAACAAGGCAAGAGCTACCATGGTCCCTCCATGCAGAATGCTGATCTCTTAGTTAGGAACTTGTTCTAGAGCCAGTGAAGGCATAGGGCACGCCCTACTCCTTCCTTAGCACTCGTGCTTGCCACCCAAGAGCCTTTCTCTTATTTTATGAGGAGAAGAGTTTGCCATTGTCTTCCTGGAATGGGTGATGCAGAGCCTGAGAATGGCCACAGGGAAGCTCAAGTAGAAAGTGGGCACCTCAGAAGAGACGAGCAGGGTTGGAGGAGGTGTCAGTGGGCCTTCTGCGCACCTTCGCAGGTATCAGGAAACAGGAGGCAGGAAGGTCCCAGAGTCACCCAGAGGCAGAAGGGCTTCCTGAGCCTGTCAGGTCCCTGTGGCAGGTCCTGCCTCACTGTGGAGAGCATTCTCCTTACGGGCAGGCAATTAGGGTTTCTGGGGTTTAAAAATGACAGGAAGGGCCAGCCAGATATCTCAGTGGATTAAAGGGCCTGCTTAGGCAGACGCCAAGACAGGGGTTCAGTCCATAGCCTGCCATGCTGGCCCTGCCCCTGGGGCATGCTGAGCCAGCGACAGAGTATGGGTGTGGTGGTGTGCGCCTGTAATCCCAGCACTTGGGAGGCTGAAAACAGGAGGATCATTATGAGCGTGATCTGTGGAGTGAGACCTGATAGACTCTGTACTAAATACATAAAAAAATAAAAATGACAGGAGGACTGGGGGTGAAGGGGACAGTAAAGAGCTGGTGGGACTCATTAGCAGTCATCATTCCCTCAGTGGCTACTAAAACCCAGGCAGGGTACACTGCCTCTGGCTCCAGTCTCACCCGTACGGTGCTATTTGGGGCTGGTTCTCACTGTGAACCTCACTGAGTTTGGCGGAGTATGTGCTTGTGGGAATTGTGACCTTAGTGTTTTTGCTTTGCTATGGTGGTAGATTATGGGACAGAAGTTCGTTACACTACCACGCAGTGGCTGTACCCTAACACGTCTCCTTTGGGTGTCTCACCCCCTCCCCTCCGCTATCCCAAAAGGTATGCAACAACAGGAAGAACTGCCACTGTGAGGCGCACTGGGCACCTCCTTTCTGTGACAGGTTTGGCTTTGGAGGAAGCACAGACAGCGGCCCCATCAGGCAAGCAGGTGAGTAAGGCCTCGGTGCCCCTGGAGGTGGGCACTGAGCTCTGGATGTGGTGGATAGCCAGGTAGGCTTGCCAGGCATCAGTATGGGTGCCAGTGGGGAGGCGGGGGACCCCATGTGGCTCAGACTCAGGCCTCAGCTTCTCCCACTTTGCAGGTCTCCATCCTTTATACCTGTTCAGCTCCCCATGTCCTTTGCTCTTTGGCTAAGTTTGTCAGGGTCTCCACCTGTAACAATTTTCTCAGCTATGGCAGTGTCCACTATGAGCCCCAAGTGGGTTCAAAGTTTATCATTGCACCAAAGGATTTTGTCACAGCTGCCTTTTCTGTGCTGGGGCCACAGGTGTGATGCTTAACACCCTTTGACACCAACCAGGAGGGAGGACTCCTCCTAACAAAGTCCGTAATCTCTACAGCAGCTGAGAGGCTGTGTGGTGTATTAAGCAGCTGTGTACAGGCCCCTTGCTAAGCGATTCAGGCACATGATGTCACCTGCCACTTACACGATGCCACAGCAGGTGTGATGATTAAAGGACCTGAGGCACAAGGAAGTTAAGTATCCTGCCCAGTGTCACACAGCAAACGCTGAGGCACAAGTCTCTGTTTCCAGAGACACTCTCCACATGATAGCAGCTGGGCTCGAAACCTCCATTCATTTCTCCTCAGATGATCTTTACAAATGGTCTCCTAGTAGAGTGCTATTTTCTCTGAGTTCTTGTGAGGCAATGGAAGGACAAGTCTGAGGATGTCCCTTTTATAGTGAAAGCAGCAGGGCAAAAATAAAGAGGCAGACTGCCATCCGTGTCAGCAGCTGGCAAGCCAGAGCAGGTGGGAAGGGGAGGGGACTGCTGTGCCTCCTTGGCATTAGCTGAACACCCATGATGCTTGGAGTGTGACCAGCACTGCTGCAGAAGAGGTCATGCATGCCCAAGGCCTGCTGTGATTGGCAGCCTTGAATCTGGTTTTGCCACCATCTCCATGACAACAGACACAACAGTGCTCTGCAGGGCCAGGCAGTGCACGCCCTGGGCTCTGAGGGGAGGCCAGCCTCCCAGGCACAGCTGACGAAGCTGCAGATGCAGGGCCAGCGAGTGCCCTGTCACCATCCCTGAAACACAGATGATAGGTTCCAGTGTTGCTCCTCAGAGCTCCAGGTCTCCACTCTTTCAGACCCAGGCCCAGGCCCTGAGCAGGTAGGAAAAGTCCCTGAAGGTCCTGCCTTTTACTGAGTACCAACTGCAGTAGTGAAAAGCCAGGGCTGGGTCCAGCAGGCTCCTTCCCCAGTGCCATCCCAAGCCCTGACAACTTGTCACTTGCTGCAAATGAATACTCTAATGGGGCTTCCTCCATTCATTGCACAAAGAATAACAAGGTTTGCTTTTTAGTCCATGAAAGATCTTTCCATTCATTCTGTATTTGTTCAAGAAAACCTGGTGGCATTCACAGGGCCTGGAGAAGGTTGGCTGCTCCACGGCTGCCTCTGACATGGACATGCATGACCAGGACACTCAGGTCTCATGATTTCCAAAAAGTCAAGGAATCCAGAGACCCCCCCCACCACACTCACCATTACACCAAGTAAGAATGTTAAAAATGAAATCCCCAAAAGGACTACCCACTGCCACCTTCATTTCAAAAAAGGTGCATGGTAAACACCTCCCCTGGACACGTGCATCACTGGCCCCACTCCCCACTGCTCTCTGGCCTCCTGTTGGCTCACTGGTTCAGCAAGTACTGGTGCATGCTGGCTGTTCTTAAGGTCCTGGAGGGGGCAGAGCAGGTAGCACATGGCAGCGTGATAAGTGGGGTGGTGGTAGCGTGGGCCACACCACAGGCTCAGAAGCAATATAGGGATGAATGGCCAAAGGCTCCGGGGATGCTACTGAGACTGCAGGGCCCAGGGAGCAGAGCTGGGCTGGCTGCACAGAGACCCGGGAGTAGATAGCCAGGTGATGGGGATGGTGGCTTGGGAATGAGATGTGGAAAACCAGCTCTGCAGAACACAGATAAGGACAACGGAGTCACAGCTCAGCCCCCACCTCACTCCAGGGTTTGATACTGCTGCTTGGGAAGAAAGCAAGCCTGGGGGTGCCTCAAGGGCAGTGTGCTGGGGACCCAGTAAATGTTCTTTTGGATAAATTGATCAGTTTAAGACTTATACATTGATTTGTAAGCAACTAGAAATTATGGTTTGAGACTTGTATTGCTGCTTTCTTTTAAATTTTTTATTTATTCATTCATTTGGTATAGAGTCTTGCTGTGTAGCTCAGACTCATAGTGATCCTCCTGTCTCAGCCTCCCCAGTGCTGGGATTACAGGCATGTCCCACCATGCCCAGTTTCAGTGGCCAGCACAACTCAGGGCCAGCATGGCATGCAATACTGGAGCTCAAACCTGGGTCCCTGTACTTGCCAGAGAGGCACTTAGACCACTAAGCTATCTCCCCAGCCCATTGCCACCTTTTTAATTAGCTTTGTTATGAGACAACAAAACTCTATTTGGAGTTCCTGGTTGTTGCTAAGAATGTGAAATGAATGACATTTTGGCCACAAAATCAGAAGGAAGCTTTTCTAGCTACATTAGCAAGTGAATCAAATCTAGCAAAGACATACTGCTGATAGAATGTGTCAGTTGGGGACAAAGTCTAGAAATAGGATATATTTCTGGGGGTTCAGTGAGAGAAGGAGGACAGCCTGAGTTACTAAAGTCACCCTCATGGCTGTCACCAGCAGCCCCAAATGACATGTGTTGCTCCCTTGCACACCTGCTACATGAAGCACACCCAATAAAGGCTCTAGGTTTAAGTCCCTTACAAGACAAATCCAGGGGGAGCTTCATTCAAGCCTTGTCTTTTCACTGAGATATCCTCAAATAGTTTGATTATAGAAAACAGTATTATAGACAAAAAATGAAGCAGATGATATTAAAGAGTGAAAAGGGGCTTTCAAATACAGTAGCTGATTTGCTAAGAGGCTGGAAGCCATTAGTGTGGGGAATTCTAATTCTGATGAGGCCTGAGCAATGGTCTCTGTTCCTTTCAGTTGGCCACCGCAGTTGCCTGGCTCAGGAAGCTGTGTGCTCAAGCCACAGTCCCTCTAGCAGAGTGTGTTCCCATTTACTAAGCTCTAGAGTTGTCACCAAAGAAAGACAGCAGCATAAACTGAACCTCGCATTGGCACCTTTTTAATTAGCTTTGTTATGAGACAACAGAACTCTATTCAGAGCCCCTGGTAGTTTCTAAGTGTGAAATGAGTGACATTTTGGCCACAAAATCAGAAAGAAGCTTTTCTAGCTACACTAACAAGTGAACCAAATCTAACAAAGACACACCACTGATAGGATGTGTCAACTGGGAACAAAGTCCAGAAATAGGGTGTATTTCTGGGGGTTAAGCGAAAGGAGGAAGACCTCTGGAGCAAGACTAATTTATTAGTACATCATTCAGGGATTTGCTCATCTCAGCTCTGTTTGTTCCTTCAAAGTTCACTCGGCCATAAATGTCAGGATGTGATACCTCCCATATTTTATTACAACTGCCGCCTTCCATGAGCTAAATGTGTTTTGTTTCAGATAACCAAGGCTTAACTATAGGAATTCTGGTGACCATCGTGTGTCTCCTGGCTGCTGGGTGTGTGGTTTATCTCAAAAGGAAGACCTGGATACGACTACTGTTTACAAATAAAAAGACAACCATCAAGAAGCTAAGGTACCCTGACTTTGTGTCAATATCTTTTCAAGAATATCAACAATTGTTGGAAAATGCCTATTTCATGTTATGTCTAAGGTGATTGATATTCAGAAAGATAGTGATGTTAAGCTCAAGTACCTAAGTTATAGGGAACAGTATCATTAAGCTTCTCTTCTGGACAGTTAACAACTTAAGATGGCAGTCCAAATAATTAGACAAAAGGAAGGGATACAAGTATAGTCAATATTTTGTCTCTAGTCCTTCAGGGTCAGTGAGAACACAGGACATAAAAGAAATTGTGCTGTAACATCCTATAACTCAGTGGAGTCACAAATTTCCTGTTCAAGGAAATTATGGAGCCACAGTAGAAAGGGATCGACGATGTACAGTGTGCCTCAGGAAAATCACCAAGAGCAAAAATATTCTCCCAGGCTTCCACAGAGAGCCAAATGGTCAAGCAATGGTGGTGATTCATCCAGATAGCTGATACTGGCAAAAGTTCTACAAATTACAGTACATGGTTCCAGGGTAAACCCTAAGGGGACCTGACTGACTTTGTCAGATACAAGTTACATATTTTTTGTAACATAGGTCTTGCTTTATCTTGGTCTTAACCATCCAGCAGAAAAGTCTAACCATAAGGTATAAAAAGGAAAGCCAAATTAATATGCTGAGATGTAAAAGGCTCAAGTCAACAGCCCCCAATAATACCAGATGCGCTGATGATCCAATACTGTTATGGATTATTGAACTATATATACAGCTACTTTCTCTTTGTGTAATGAAAAGAAAGATCTCTACTAATGAGGGTTAGACAAGAAATCATGTCTGCATCTTTTACTCTGAACACCTCTAACAAAGACAACATTACACAATTTATTAACTACTGTAAAATATAACAATAAATGAAACTAATAGTGTATAAATAAGAAAAAAAATCTTTTCAAGAAATGATACCACAAAACCATGACTCACTTCATGATCTTCAGCAAAGAGATTGTTTGGGTCATAAGACTGAGTCTTTTCAGTGTATTTTATTTGTGTGGTTTTTTTAATTTCTGCCAGATCAACTGCCTTTTATATTTTCCCTCTGAACTATTTGCTGCTCATTACATAAATGAGCGTTATGTTGATGAATTCCATGGACGGGTTTTATTCTACTCTTCCATTAGTAATTTTTACAAGACTTGGGGATGCTGCAATGTGTCATAGGGTAGCTTTGGATCCAAATGTACTCAAAGCCATTATTGCTGAAATGCCAGGTTCATGCAAGCCATCTCCTGGGTGTCATAAAGCTGTATTTCTATGGGTTGCAAGAACTAATTTGACAAAACAGTGACTTGGGGAGGGAAAGTAGTATTTATTTTTTATACCTCCAAAGTGATCAGTTTTCCTTCATATGTTTACCACAACAAATGAAGCTAAGTTAAAGGCCAGGGAGATAGCTCAATGGTATAGGTGCCTGCCTGCCAAGCTCAAAGTCCTGGGTTCAATCCCTGGCATGGCAAAATGAAATTAAAATTTAAAAAATAATAAAATGGAGCTAAATTATATTTTGAATGACACTGTAAATAGAATGTACTATAGTGAGCATGTTTATGGTCACGTTGCAGGTGTGTGCGTCCTTCCCGGCGGACTAGAAGCTCCCAACCTGGCCAGGCTCACCTCACCCACCATGGAAAGGGCCTGCCAAGTAGGCCGCTACATTCCCACACAGCCAAGGTAAACTGTGGACAGACATGGGGACTCGGCCTGGGGGCTGCTGCCTGGGGCTGGGAGAGCTTCTTCGGCCTGGTGCTGTCCCAGAGTGTCTGGAAGAGTTTCACTGAGCTTCAGTTTTGTCACTTCACTCAAACCCAGAGCTTCAGAAGCTGTGTCACACCATTCTTTCAAAGAGCTGGATCCTTAACTAGAGTACCTTAAGGTTCCCTGCAGTCTCAAGTTTCCTACTACCCTGGTGAATTATTACTAAGGTCACATTCTCATATATACTTTTTTCCCACCATCCATCAAATTCATGAATATTAGCCAGACATGCTGGTACACATCTATAATCCCAGCACCCTGGAAAACTTGAGGCAGGAGGATCACATGTTCAAGCCCAGCCCAAGCAACTTAGTGATTTTCATGCTCTCTCAGAATTTTGAAAAATAAAGGCCAGGGGCAGGGCCAGCATGGCACACAGGATCGAGGATCCAATCCTGGTCCCTGGGCTTGCCTAAGTAGGCACTTAGACCACTCAGCTATCTCACCAACCCAAAGCCAGAAATTATTAAACTCTGCGTGTTAAATATGTGCAGTTATATAAGGGAGTATGACAAGGTATGGGGGCCTGAACTACAAGGTCACACCACATGTGATCTGAGGGATGAGGCCTCCAGAAAAGTGCCCTCGCCTTGGCCATGGTTCCTGAGGTCTTGATTCTTCTTGAGCAGTTTTCTCCATTCACCTTCAACTCTGTACACACTACGTTGTGTCTTTTTTACATGTCAGCTTTATAACTTCCTTAAAATCTGACTGTGTCTCTGCTCTTGGCACTTGTTCAAGTGTCTTGCACTTATTTATTACTTAAACCAATTTTTAAAAATACAAATAAGATGTGATCAACCACCGCAGATTCAGCCCTGTGTGTCGAGGAGAGGGATTCTGTTAGAATTCTAGAGTATAAATATAGGTTCCTTCTCATGGATACCCTGTATCCCTTGCCTCTGCCAGCCTCCTCCACTTTGGGCCAAAAAGCACAAGTTAACCATGCTGCTTCCTTAGGGTTTGTTGATACTGCTGAAAGCCATGACAACATGGCTCTTTTCTTTGACTGCAGGACAGGAGACCACCGCAGTGCCTGAATGTGGACATCAGCAGACCCCTCAGCACCCTGGCCATCCCTCAGCCCCAGTCACCCCAGCGAGTCCTCCCACCCCTCCACCAGACCCCTCGGGTACCAAGCGGCCCTGCCAGACCCCTGCCAGCCAACCCTGCACTGAGGCAGGTTCAGGTAAGGCTCCATCCAGTACTGATTTGATGAGATACCTTTGAAAGACACTCTTTGGTGTGAATATGAGCAGCTTGCTTAACTTTCTGATACTTCTCTAAAAATAGAGACAATTGAGCTATACAAATGATTAAATGAGATACCATATGGAAAACATTTTAGTAGAGTGGCTGGAGTATATAGTAAGGCCATGATTTCTTTCAATTTATTAGCAGTAGTATTTTTAATATTCATTGTAGCGAAGGCATTCATGCAACTTAACTTCTAAACCATGAACCCCTTGAAAATAACAGGGGACACTATTAAGTTACCCTGGACAATGAAACAGACAATCCAAGACAAGTGGTCACTCTCATGGTAGTCATACATTCTCACCATTTCCTATCTTCACAATTAACTATAAGAATTTCACAACCTGTTGGTTTTTTGTTCTAGACTTAGCACTATATTGAATGCTTTGTGTATAACTTCTCATTCTCATGCAACTTTTGAAATAATTTTTTGGGGGGGAGCATGAATGTATTTTGTAATAGGGAGTTTGAGGGGGAAAGGCAAGTAAAAAAACTGACATAAGCATTGCTATATTATGCTCCTCTTGTTATATTCTTCTCTAATATTCTTGATTTATAATTATGTCTTAATTTATTCTTTATATACACAGCTTTTCACACTACAGTTTTGCTTTAAAATCTCTAAGTTAGTACTGTTGAGTCCTATAAAATGTTATTTTAACAAGTAGCACTCTGCTTGAATATATAATAATTTCTGAAGTGCTTGTTAATTAGTAGATATATTTGGATGTCTCTAAGTTTTTCTACTGTAAACATCTCCACTTTGAAGGTCTCTGAATGAATAAATTTTGGACTTTATTCTTCCCTTGAAAGAGATCCTTGAAAAGTAAATACTGAGTTAGAAAGTTAAACTAGTTGAGCCAAGGACTGAGCACAGTGCCTGCCTGGCAAGCACGAGGTCCCAAGTTCAACTGCCAGTGCCCCACGCCACCCCAACCCACCACCCAAAAAAGTTGGGCTACACAAGCCTTCATAATATACAAGTTAAATTCTTTTTCAGAACTGTTATATACATTTATATTCTCACATTATTATTGAGCATCTCTCCATGACTTTGCTAGTACAACTATTACTATTTCAAAGCATTGTCAATTTGATAAAGTATTGCCTTTCCTTCAGCTCTGTTCATTATGATACACATAATTAGAATTTGCCTTGGTAAATTGTAAAGTCACTTTTATCATTAGAAACTGTCCTCTTTAACTCTGGCTATCTTTATTCTAAAGCCTACCTCATCTTTTTTTTTTTTTTTTTTTTTTTTTTTTTTTTTTTTTTTTTTTTTTTCTTTTTTTTGCTGGCTCAGCCCACCCCAAGGGCAGCGCTGGTGCAACATGTGGTACCAGGGATCTACCCAGTGTCCCCTGTAGCTGGCTTAGCTTGCCTAAGCATGCGCTTTAGGCCATGGAGCTATCTCACTGATAGCTCATCTATTATTAAATATATCTATATTAGCTCCCTTTTTATTAGTGTTTATAAAGCATATTTCCCCTCTTTTACTCTATTATTATTATTCTTATCATTATTATTATTATTGCTGGCTCAGCCTGCCCTGGGGGTAGGGCTGACGCTGCATGTGGTGCCAGGGGTCGAACTTTGGTCCCTGTGGTTGCCTAAGCTTGCCTAAGCAGGCACTTTAGACCGCTGAACCATCTTGCCGACTCTCTTTTACTCTTAACCTATATTGTATTTCAATACAGTTTCTTATAGACAGTATATAGTTGAATAAGATTTTTCCATCCATTCTGCCAAATACTCCCATTTAATAGATATGTTTAGGCCATTTACATTTAGTGCAGTTTTCTATGCTAAAATTTAAGTCTATGGCCTTAATGTTTTCTTCATTCCCTCTGATCTTCGTTGCACTGTGTACACTCTCCTATATCCCTGTGACTTAGTTAATATTTTAAGAAATGCATTCCATGTCAATTAACCTATACCTTTATATTTTTATATGTGATGGCTCTAAGGCAGGGCTTCTCAACTTCAACATTTTGGTATCTGGGGCTGAATAACTCATTGCTGTATAGTCATTCCTGAACCTCTTGGGAAGTTTAGCAGCATTCTTGACCACGACTTACTAGATGCCAATACTACTTGTAATCAAATCTCTAGACACTGCTCATCATCCTCAAGGGACAAATCATCTCAGTTGAAAGTTGCTGCTCTAAAAGTCATAATATATGTTCATAGTTTATCATAGTCTAGTTGTATTGGTATTTTATCACTTCAGGTAAAATGTAGAAACTACCAGATTTTAGGTCTCTATCCTTCATCACCTGTGTTGAGCATACTTACCAACATTGAGAACCATTTCTGAAAATTTAGTTTTTGCTTTCAGCCAAATATAATGTTTATATTATAAAAGTCTATCATATTTAGTCATATATTCACATTTTGTATTCATTCTTCATTTCTGATGTCCTAAATAAGTTATTTATTTTCTCTCTGAAAGAGATTCCTTTAGTTATTCTTTTTGATAAATCTGTGGCTAACAAAGTCTTAGTTTCCCTTCATCTGAGGGTGTCTTCATGATGAGTATTTTTGTTGAATATGTAATTCTGAGTTGACTGTTCTTTCATTACTAGAAAACAGTCATAGTCCGATTCTTTCTGAGCCCCATGCCCATGAGAAATCCACCACTATATCTGCTCAAGGTCTCTGCTCCAGGAAAAGAATGAAGCCTATTACTGAAAATGGGATATAAAGAGAGATCAGCCAATTTCTAGGCCATGGTACCCGTGAAAAGATGGAGGCGAGAAGCTTCATTCTTGTGTAGAGGTAAAGTCTTTATAGGCAAAATGGCTCTTTTTCTCTATATCACTCTTTCCCAGTTGTTTGGCTACACTAGTCAGGCTTTCCTTGGGTTGATTTTTGTTTTGATTTCTTGATGCCATTTAGTAATGTATATGTGTGTGGTCTTCTTTTTATATCTTGGCTGGAACTCTGGCCCATGCATGCACACAGACACATAGAAAATACACACAAAAAGATAGAGACATACACACACCCCTGGGAAGTTCCTTGAATCCTGAGGTCATTAACTGGTCTACAGTAAGTCCCCAACTGATAGACGAGTTCCATTCCAGGAGACCAATCATAAGAAGGATTCGTCCCAGGTCTGACAGAGTTAGTCTTATACAGTACACCTGTGAAAGTTCACAAGGCAAATGCACATAAGTTGGAGTCTTACTGTATCTATGCTGGTGCAAGGCAGTGGGCACATCCCAGACTCTTCTGGGTTCTGCACTTTTTTGAGAATCTGAGGAAAGCCTGGGAAATGCACCAACACTCAGTGTTTTGCATACGCATTTCAGGTGTCCAGAAAGCCCTTAAGCACCTATGCCATGGACTCCCTTTGAAGCTCTTAGTCCTTCTTTGAAGTAAACCACCTGTGCACAGTCTCAACTCCCTAACAGACTGTGATCAGAGGAAGGATTTCTACTTGCTGGTCTTTTGCCAGCTGTAAATATCCAAGGAAGCAGTTCCTTCAAAAATATTTTTACAGAAATCCTCAAAAGAGGCTCTTATTTTGCTTTATGAAACTAAGGAAATGTTACCCTTTAGGCACCAAAAATATCCACATTTCTCTCTCTAGGCTGCTGTCTGTCTGGAATCTTTCCGGGACACGTGATACAGCTTAAGCGCATGATTTCTCTCGCATCACACATAGGGAACCAGGAATTAATTCCATCCAGGTGTGGGGAACATTTGAAGCGTTGCTCCTTTGGCAACACAGATTGAGTCCACTGATGTTTCACACTTTTTAGCATGCCTGGTGCTCAGCCCTGTGTGTGAGATGATCACACACACACACACACACACAGAGAGAGAGAGAGAGAGAGAGAGAGAGAGAGAGAGAGAGAGAGAGATACATGGCTACCCTTACTTCCTTTGTCAAATTTACCCTGTAAACATTCCCAGAGGAAAGGAAATGCTGTCACAAACACTGTCTTGGTCAGCTTCACACTTAAAAGGTAAGCTATAGAAAATGTTTCATCTTCTATAAGATATTTGACTTTTTTAAGATCAAGGACAGTTGAATCAACTCATTCTCTTGTCCACAAATTTACCTTCCAAAGTGCTGTCTCCTTCATGGTAAAGTGACCCTCGGGATTCAAGCTTCTCATCCTTACTCCTCACTCTTGAAAAAGGAAATGAACTTTAATCTCCTTTTCATCTTATTAGTTACTCTAGAGGAAAATAATTCAATGTATTTATCGAGCTGTTGGCTGAGACACTATCCCCAACCAGAGCCTGAGTGATAAAATTTGGCTGGAGAAGAAGAAATGAGAGGAGGAAAATGAGAGGCTAAAGGAGTAGTGCATCACTGACATAACTGAGTGCTCAGACAGGGAGTACGATTAAGCATCTCTGCTTAGCATAAAATGTGCCCTTAAGATAGTTCATGGCAGGGCCGGTGAGATAGCTCAGCAGACTAAGTGGCTGCTTAGGCAAGTACAGGGACTGGGGTTTGATCCATGGTACTGCATGCTGCACCAGCCCCACCCCACAGGCAAATGAGCCAGCAACAGAGTCTGGGCGAGCTGGTACATGCCTGTAATCCCAGTGCTTAGGAGGCTGAAAACAGAAGGGTCACTAGGAGTCTGAGCTGCATATTGAGACCCTGTAGCAAATACATTAAAAAAAAGAAAAAAGAAAAAGAAAAAGGTATTTCATAGTATACAAAAATCACTGAGATTTACTTGTAAATATTACTATAAATTTTAAAACACAAAGAATTCTACCCCCGAGAAGTCACAAGTCAGAATCTGAAGCCTCCTCATCTGCAGCCTCATTGTTCACAGATTTTTTTTTCCTTACAACCTAATAATTGTTTGCAGAAACTCTCCCAAGTTCTCAGAAACCACAACTATCCTCCACATTATTTTTTGCATGAAAGGAGCCAATCCAAGGATGTTATTCAGTTATCTTTGCTTCCCATTGGCTGCTGCTGTTTACCCTATCTCTGGCACATGCCTCAGCATTTCTGTACCACAGCAGGTTGCTGTAGTGCCTGTAGCTCTTTTTAAAGAACATGCCTAAAATGCCACCAAAACACTTTGCACCTTCTATGACTTTACTGAGACACTATTTCATTAAATTACATAACTGCAAAGACATAGCAGGCCAATTTCCAGCCACATTATAAACCCTTCAACGGAGTTTATGAACCATCAAAGCCTAGTGTTGGACCCCATCTTATTGAGAATGAAAGGGAAGACTGCGCAAGTCAAGCCCACAAAAGGTCAGCTCCTGCCAACAGCACTGAGCTACTGAGAGGAGATAGGGTGGCAGAGGATACGGGCAGCAGAGGGACACAGGTCACCGGGCTCCTCGGGAAGAGTTGGCATGGACCAAGTGTCCTCCTGTCCTTCAAAAGAGAAGCTCAGGTTGCTAAATTTAAAAAACAGTAGCATACCTTCTGCCACATGTGGTTTCAGTGCAGTGTCCACATCCAAGTGTGACAAGGATGTTTCCTTAACGAAAACTGCCAAGAAAAGCTTAGAACTGAAACAGAACCTGACAGAAGAGCTTCAGAAATGTGTGGCCATGTACCAGTACCTCTTCATTTTCTCTATGGCCAACATGAGGAACAGCAAGCTCAAGGACATCTGGAATGCCTGGAAGCACAGCCAGATGTTCTTTGGCAAAAACAAGGTGACAGTGGTGGCATTGGATCAAAGCCCAGCTGACAACCTCAGTACAAAGACAATCTGCATCAGGTCAGTAAGAAATTGAGAGGTGAAGTTGGACTTTTTTTTACCGGTCACATAAAGGAAGAGGTCAATGAGTGGTTCATGAATACACAAAAATAGACTTTGCCCAAGGAGCAAAGCAACTTTCACTGTGACCCTGGAGCAGTTCCCTAACTCCGTAAAGCCTCAGCTGAAGCAGCTGGGACTGCCTACTCCCCACAGGAGAGGTGTGGTGACCCTACTATCTATGAGGTGTGCAAGGAGGGTGACATGCTGACCCTAGAGCAGGCCCGCATCCTGACGCTCTTATGCCATGAGATGGCCAAATTCAGGGTGACCGTGAAGTACATGTGGGATGCCCTGTCAGGAAGGAAGGTTCCAGCAGGTGGGAGAGATGACTTGTCAGAGAGTGCACCTGAGCCTTCAGGAGAATCAGAGTCAGAAGGTAAGGACAACTGGCTCAGACTCAGGACCAAAGGCTTCCAGCCTGCTCTGGCCTCCCCTGGACCACAGGACTGTGGCCACCTTTCAGAGGGAGCAGCTATTTATTTAGCTGTGGATGAGGACAAGGAAAGGTACTGGGGACTGTTTCCATAAAGAATCAGACTTTGTCTGTAGGTGACTCCATGTAAATAGCAAGAGACTCTTTGGAGGGGTGGGGGGAAGAGCCTTTAAAATTTTAAAAAGAGAGAGAGAAAAAAAAACAATAAACAGGACACTCAAAAACCAGAAAATTGAGGCCACTTCAGAATCTCTTTCTAACTGCCAGGTGCCAGCATGCAGGACCATATCCCTGAAGACAGGAAAGGAGCAGAGGGGCAAGGCATTTAGGACACTTCAAGTTCTCACATGCAGCCAGCTAAAATCCTTTCTGCAGTTGGATCTGATTATTAGAGTTTAAACAAAATCATAGTCAGTGTTACATCAAAGATATAAACTTTTCAGCTCACAGAGATTATGTGTACAGAAACTCACAGTACGAAGCAGCAGACCGAAAAACAATTTTCTGCTATCAGGCCCAAATGTGCCACATGTGATCCTCAAGGGACAATGCGTGGCACCTTTAATTCCTAGCCAGGACAGGACGTTCTAACCAGTGGGATGCATGTAAATGTCACCTACCTCCAATTTCTCTGCTTTTTAAAATCTTTGCCCCCCAAAACAGCATTTGAACTGCTTCTGCTGATCAATCCATATTGTAGGATTATGTCTCGCCAGCATTTGTTAGCTGTTGATTTCTCAAAGGTAGCCATTCTTTCAGGGTGAGATAGAAACTTAACTTTTAATTTGCATTTCTTCTGTGGACAATGATGCTGAACATTTTTTTTCCTATATTCATTGCATTTCACCTGAGAAGCATTCATTTTAGATGTCCAATTTTTAATTAGGTCTTTAATTTGGAGGGTTTTTTTTTTTAACTTTTAGAGCTCTTTATAGAGTCTGAATATTAATCTTTTGTTTTAGGAGTAGCTGGAAAAGTTTCCATTCTGTTGTCTCATCACTTTGTTGGTGGTTTCCTTCGCTGTCCAAAAGCTTTTTAATGTGATCCCGTTGATTCTTGGTATTGTTTCTTGTGCAACCAGAATTCTATTTGCAAAGTCTTTGCCTACGCCTGTGTCTTCAAGAGTTTTACCTAATCGATTTGATTTTATTTAATGCATGGTGAGAGATATGGTTTTAAAGTCAAACTTGGGCATGCAGATAGCCAGTTTTCCATCACCATTTGTTAAGAGGCTAGCTCTTCTCCAGTGAAGGGATTTGACCCCTTTGTCAAAGACAGCATAGCTTCGAGTGCCTGGAGTTGGTTCAGTATCTTCTGTTGCACTGATCCACAAGTCTTTTTGGTTTTGTTTTTATCATGTTGCTTTTATGACTAGTTTTGTAGCGCACTTCCAGGTCTGGGATTATTATATTCCCCCGCCTTGCCATTGTTGCCCAGATTTTTTTTTTTTTTTTTTTTTTTTTTTTTTTTTTTTTTTTTTTTTTTTGTCTTTTTTTGAGACAGGGTCTCGGTATGCAGTTGAGGCTGGCCTTGAGCTCACTTTTGTAGCTCAGGCTGGTCTCGAACTTGCACCAATCCTCCTGCCTCAGCCTCCCGGGTGCTGGGATTACAGGCATGAGCCACCACGCCCAGCTCCATATTATTATTTCTATTCTAGGTCTCTTGTGGTTGCCTGTGAGGTTTTTCTCTCCCATTCTGTAGGAAATATTCTACAAATTTACAGCAATCCTGATTTTAAAAATAGCAACAGCAGTTTGGGAAATACAACCATTTTTAGGTACATTGGTTCTAACTACCTAGGAACAAGGGATATTTTTCCCTTCTCTGATATCCTATTCACTTACCTTTTTCAGGGTACCATAATTTTCACCATAGAGGTCTTTCACTTCCGTGGTTAGGTTAATTCCCAAGTATTTCATCATTCTTGTTGCTATTATAAATGGTACGATCCCCTAATCTCCCTCTCAGTGAATTTGTTATTGGTATTTGGGAACACTACTGATTTTTGAATGTTGGCTTTATGTCCTGCTATAGGTTATTTGCTCTAGGATTCTTTTGATGGAGTTTTGGGGATCTTCTATGTAGAGAATTACCTTCGACTAAAGGTAATTTAATTTCTTTCCCTGTCTATATTCCTGTCATCTCTTTTTCTTGTCTAATTGCTCCAGCTAGTCTTTCAAGAAGCATGCTGAAGAAGTATGGTGATAGTGGGTATCTTTGTTTTGTTCCTGATTTTAGAGGAAAAATGTCAGTTTCTCTCCATGAAGTAAAATATTGGCCACTGGGTTATCATAGATGGCCTTTATCAGATCAAAGAAACAACCCTGTATTCCTATTTTCTTGAGGGTTTTCAGCATAAATTAATGTCAAATGCTTTTTCTGCATCTATTAAGGTTTTTATCCTTTCTTCAATGTATGTGATGAGTTACACTGATTTGCATGTGTTGAGCCATCTTCTTCCATCCCGGAAATGAATCCTAATTGGCCATAGTATGCAATCCTTTCGATGATGTCCGGCATTGTGTTTGCCAGTATCTCATGGAGGATTTTTGTGTCCATGTGCATTAAAGAGCTTGGTATGTGGTTCTCTCTTTTGGTTGAGTCCTTTTCTGGTTTTGGAATCAGAGTAATGCTTCCAGGAATGACTCTAGGAAGACTGCTTCCCTTTTGATTTTATTAAAGAGTTTGAGGAGTATTGCTGTTACATTTTTTCTAAAGTTCTCATAGACTTCAGCAGTGAATCTCTCAGGACATGAGCTTTTATTCTTCTCTTTTCTTTTTTCTACCAGGAATCAAACTCAGGATCTCGTACTTGCCAGGCAGATGCCATGCCACTGAGCTACATCCTCAGCCCCTGGCTTGGCATGCAGAAGGGCCTGAGTTCAATCCCCAATACTATTATTTCTTGGCCTGGGCTTTTCTTAGTTGGTAGGAGGTTATTATTATTGTTATTATTATTTTTTATTACTTCTATTTCACTGAATGATATTTTTAAAATTTTTGCATCTTAGTCCAGCTTTGGTAGTTCATATGTATCTAAGCATTTATTTCTTCTGAGTTTCCCATTTCATTAGAATACAGGTTTTCAAAGTAGTTATAAATAAACTTCTGAATCTGGGCAGAATCTATTGTGATTTTACCTTTTTCAATTCTAATTTCATGTCTATTTTATTTTATTTTATTTTAGGGAAGGGTCTACAGGTTGTTCAGGGTCTCACTACTAGATTGGATTTGTAGTGATCCACCTGTTTACATCCTCCCAAAAGCTGGGATTACAGGTACGCACTACCATGCCCAGCCTGGCTAGGCAGGCCCAGCATGGCAGGCCCAGGAACTGAACCCCCGACCCCTTCTAATTTCATGTTGCTGGGTCTTTTCTTTTTTAAATAAAATTGATAAAAGTGTTTGTCTATTTTGTTCAGTCCTTCAAATAAGAACTGTTTGGTTCACTCAATTTTTGGATTTTTTTATTTTTATTTATTTATTTATTTTTTTTTTTGGTGGGACTGGGTTCAAATTCATGACCTTGTACTTGCCAGACAGGCACTTGTGCCATGGAGCTATCCCCCCAGCCCCTTGTCCTAATTTTTATAATTTCCTTCCTTGTGCTAGCTTTGGATTTTAATTGTTCTCATTTTTCTAAGACCTTGAGGTATATCACTAGGTTATTTATCTGAGCGTATTCTGTTTGCCTAATGTGGAAATTCACTGCTATAAACTTCTGACCATTTTCACTGTGTCCTGTAGGTTCCAACATATCATACTGACATTATTACTTGATTGTAGAAACTAATTTGCTTTTTAATTTCATTTCTGATCCTTACTATGTTTTGTTTAGTTTTTGTATATTTTGTAGAGGCTCTCACTACACAGCTCAGACTTGTAGTGAGCCTTACTGGTTTTTTATTAGCACGTTTGCCACACAGTTACATTTATTTAGGGGAATTAGTACATATATAGTATTTTAATTATTGTTCCCTTCCTACTCCTGTCCCTTTGTGGGCACAGGCCATCATCACAACCACCACAGTACCCAGAATTGCAATGTGAAAACCTCAGCCTCCTCAATGGCAGCGACATCACACGTCCTCCAGAGGAGAGATTTCACCTCCCATGTTTGGAAAGACTCAGTCCTCTAGGCAGCGCCCCCACCTGGAGTGTGCACAACATACTATTGTATAAAACTGAGACTGACTGGTATGGGGCAGGATCTTCTGGGATGGTGGAGACCAAACTATGGCACGCATGGCACAATGTTTCAGTGTTACCACTGAAAGCCCTGCAAGGTTCACCATCACCGTTCTAGGAAAAGGCAGCAGCAGGACATTGGAGATTCACTTGCCTAGCAGAGCAGGTGGTAGATCCAAATTCATCCTCCCACCATTGGAAAACAGTGATGAGTGATTCCCGGAGGCTGGTATTTGTAATGGATATTCGTCAGTACTTTGCTAAGTCCAAATGTGAGCAAAACAAACTATAATTTTAGGCCAGTGAAGTTCTGGCCAGTTCAGTGAGGCTGGGTCTACATTTCTAAACTATTCTTTCACACTGTAAATTAGCTTGGAATGAACATATACTCTTCTGACCTCTGTGGTTGGCTAGAATCTATAGAGTCTAGTAATCTGATGATTTAGGGCCTTGCTCATTAGAAATGCCAATATGGAACAGGAAAAGGAAATCCATTCATCAATATGTTCTTCTGTGAAAATAAGATAAAACACCAGAGAGCTGATCTTTATAAAAACTTTCATTCCCTCAGGAAAATTACAGGCTAATGATGCAGGAAAGATGCTGGGAAGCAAGCTTCCAGGCCTTTCTTCTGCTTTCCAAAGTTCGGCTGTGTGCCCACGACCTTCCTCCAAGGCCGCTTCTTTCTTGCACTCTTCCATTCTCCCACAAAGCCCCTTGCTCCCCTCTGCCTGCATACTTGTGCTTGCCCACTCAGCAGGCCCTGATGTGGCTGTTTATTTTAGGCACACTGAGCTCCATCCACTTGAACACAAGTAAACATGCAGGAAATGTGCTGACGTGGATCTTAGTAAAATCTCAACCTTATCATGCTATCAGCCAAGGATTAATGAAATATTGCCCCTAAAAATCTAAAGTGTAGCTACCATGGTATTAGTCTTGTGCTAACCTCTCCTTGCTCAGTACTTCAGAAACTAAATTTTCCTTGGCTGCACGTCACTCAATAATTATTCATGTGACAAACCCATCAGCCATCATAAGGGATGCACTACAGCAGAAGCCCCAGTCTTTCATCATGTGCGTTGTTTTTCTTTTAAAACAAAAGGTGTCATTTTACGAGTTGCTTTTCCTAAACCTCAGTATTCAAGTTTAATTGATTGCAGTGTTGGCACTCTGTGATAAATACGTGGGCTTGGGGTTGTGGCTCGGGCACTCCTCGCTGAAAGGTTCACCATCACTGTATGCAGTTTTCTTATATTTTTACTTTATTTTCACAGAAGAGCATATTGATGAATGGATTTCCTTTTCCCATTGCACACTGGTGTTTCTAATGAGTAAAGGCCTAAATCATCCGATTGCTAGATTCTCTGGACTCCAGAGCACATTTAGAGTGAGGCAGCTTTTCTCTGTATCATAAACAGGCAGACCGTGCATGGAAAATGGGTACCTGGCATCTTAGCCTCCATGTTTGTTAATAGGTGATGTAAGCCTAAAATGGAGCAGCTCAGAGGAGAACAATTAGGCTCCCTCCCAGCGGTCACCAGGCCCCTTTCTGTAAGTAAAGTCACTGGCCTTCTATAAAACATAGTGTACAATACATAGAAAGTCACTGCTCTGTCTCTACAGGAAGGGTTATAGATATTTTTAACCCTAAAAATGACAGAAGAGTAGACTAGGCATGGCAGTGCACTCCTATAATCCCCGCTCTTGAGAGGCTGAGCACAGGCAAATCACTATGAGTCCAGTCTACACAGTGAGACCCTGGAGACCCTTACTAAAATACAAGAAAGAGAGAGAATATAGTGAAATTCTATTTACCCAACATCCATAATGATAACGCCGCTGTCACTCTTGTGTTGCATCTTCCATTTGAATTCAAATGGTCGGTAGATTTGAGTCAACTGTGAGAAATATGTGCCCTGAAAAAGTCTGAAATAAAAAAATAAAAATAAAAAAATGGTAGGTAGCACATCACTTCCTTTTTTCCCCTTTGGTTATTTTTTTCTGAGGCAGGGGTCAAACTCGGGACCTTATGTATGCCAGGCAGGCACTTAAAGTGCTAAGCTGAGCTGTCTCCCCAGCGCTCCCCCTGTAACTGTACCAGTTACAGGCACTTCTGCCTGGTTCTTCTCACCACTGCATAGTATTCCTTTATAGAGGCATACCACATCTTATTTAATCTGTCCCCTGCTGATGACCCTGTGTGTTGCTTCTAGTAAATCTGTGATTTCAGACAGGATTGTTTCTCCCCCAAGATGTCTAGAAGATAAATCCTAAAAGCTCAATTGCTGTGCAGAACCCATGTACACTTAGAAATGGGATAGATTGGGTGGAACAGCCTCTGCGGAAGTTGTCCCAACTTCTGTTCCCAGCTCTTTGCCAACAAACTGTGTTCAGAGATTGATTTATCTTCACCAGTCTGACAGGTATACAGTTTTCTTCCAGTAAAGTAAGGTGAGGCTACTGATCACAAGTCTAGGGCCAGTTTTGTTCTTTGTGAGTTGCCTTTTCATCTTGGCCATTTTTGTTGTCATATTTAGTCTGACCAAACAACAGGCATGTTTTTTTAATTTCTTAGACTTTCACAATTTGTTCACATTCATATATTTGATACTTCTGCTCTTTATTGTAGTGCATGAAATAAAGTATGAATCTGACTATGTTCTCTAGCTGACAAGCTGGAAAGCTGCAATAACAGTTATCATATGTCCCTAGGCTACTTCTTTGGCTTAGATTTTAGACTGATATCTCAACTGAATACTAGCTTGTAGTTAATGCATGCTTTTAAGAAAAATTTAAAATACAAGTGCAGTGGTTTTCAGAGAAGATCTAAGGCACAATAACCATGCTTGCCACCTTCCTGGTGCCATCTTCCTGGATGTAGAAGAGCGACTGCTCAGCCTCAGTCCATTCTAGAATGCCTACACAGTTATACTTTATAACTTTTATAGTCTTCTGCTCTTCTGTCATAATTCCTATAATATTTCTAGTCACAGATAGGCTAAATGTGGATAGCAAGATGTGTTTGCGCTGCCCCAAGCCCTGTGTGACATCTCTGGCATTCTCTGGTAAGACATTCAGCCTCTCTGCAGGGATCTCTCAGGATGACAAGACCTGCTCTCAGTCACTGTGTGAAAGCTGAAAACAAGTGAAAATTCTTTCTGACAGTGGTCAAAGCAAAGGGTTTCATCTAGATTATCTAAAACATTGGAAGTCTGTGCCTCTCGCTAGATCCTGAGCAGAAAGTGGAGGAGTTGGACATACTGACCACTTAAGAGGATGCCTGCACTGTTCTCCAGTACCTGCAGGAAGCTGGGAGGGAAGAATGAGGCTTGAGGTCCTTGCTTCCTTGTTTCAGTGAAAATAGATCTGAAGAGATACTTACTGAGCATGAGTGAACTGGAGTCCTTTCTCAGCTCCAGGCAGGTGAATCTTGGTGTCCAGGATGGGTTCCTCTGGGAAAGCCCTGCTCTGAGTTTTGCAAAGACAGCAAGAAAAGCGACCCTAAAAGGAACTCTGGAAGTTCCGCCCCTTTCACCATGCTCACAGCCCATGTAGATGGGCTCTGATATCTGAAAAGTAAGGAACCTCTTCCTAGATCAACCCCACTGTTCGTGTGGTCTTGTCTCATGAAGCCTGGCAGAAAGCCAGCACCTTACCTAGGCGCAAGGTTTGCAAGGGACTTGTTTCCAGCCAAGCCCTGTCCTGCTCCTGGTGAGAGGGAATGTGCTGTCTCGAGGTCTGAAGTCAGAACTCTCAGCCAGCATCTCAGCTGTTTGGGCCTTTATCACTATGGTGACCATATCATTTATCCTACAAAGCAGGAGACACATCAGAGAATGTGATTAATAATTAAATGGGACCATACATATAACTTGGGGCTATCCCAAGGAAACTAGAATGAATTGCCAGCCTAATTACCCTCTCTGTTTCCATGATAAATCTAAATATGTTGCCCTAGACTATAATATACACCTCATTTTTTTCTCTACTGTTGCAATGAAATGCTGACATTATCTTTATTGCCAAGACTAGGTACTTCGTCATACTTAGCCGCAAAACTGGTATCAGTAATGAATTATGTAGTCCCCAAAGTCTTTCAATTTTATGAGTATATACATTCATTTTTATATTGCACACTGATATCTTGCTCGTGCTTTTCTGTTACAGAAAATAGAGCTTGATTTGTTGCCTTAGTTTATTACCCAAAGACTGTTGAGAGGGTAAGGGTGCTTGAACAGGCTGAATTTACTAAGCCCATTATAGTTGCAGAGCAGTGCAGTGGGTGACACTCATTATTGGTGACTGGGTGGCAGGCCCTGTGCTGAGAGCATCACTGTCTATCCCTGATCAACCACTAAAGAAGGAACCATCCTCAGCTCCTTATGCCCAGGAGCTTTGAAACATATAAGCCATGCCCTTAAGCACATGATACAGTTTTCATTCCTCATTGAGGAATTTATTCTATAATGCACAGTCTGTTAGTTATTTAATATAGAAATGTCACTTGAAAGTTCTCTTGCTCAGTGCCTCTTTCCTAACTCAATCTACCTGTTGACACGTGGTGCATTTTCCTCACAGCTGTGGTTATAGGTTTCTATGGTGGCTTCTATGTTTCCAGAGCTAGGTTAGCTGGCAATTCTATTCTTGTGCTCTTTCAACACATTCCGCTACCCAGGCTTGGTCATGAATTTGTGGGCTCAAGCGATTCTCTTATCTCAGCTTCCTGAATAGTTGAGACCACAGACATGCCCTACTGTGTGCTGGGCTATGATATTGCATTATGTCACTTAATAATGGAGACATTCTGTCCCTGTGGAGGCTCCAGCACCAGTTCCTGCAGACTTGCATCTCTGTGAGACTTCTAATCTCCAGAACCCAGAGCAGAAGGTGGCTCGGCACCTGGACTCACTCTGGGCCCCAACAGACAACTGTATCACATACTTACCAACATAGTCTCTCTCATAGGTAAGCAAGAGAGAAGCCTCACAGAAAGAGATGCCTTATTATTTTGCAATTGCACTATTTCTGTTGCTTTTTGTTTTTGTTAAAAGGTACAGGAAATACTAATATTACTAATAATTTATGTGTTGGAAACTTCCCATGAATTATTTTACTTATTCCTCATAGTAAGATAAGTCTTGTTTCTTTGCATTTTCCAGAAGAAATTGAGATTCAGAAAGGTCAAATGACTTGACAAGTCCCAAGACAGTGGTCTTTGGATAAAACCCAGGGTAGAATAACCCCCAAGTTCATGGTCTTCTGCTTCCTCTGGCTGATGTCCTCCCTGCCTCCTGGCCAATACCACACTTCCCACCAGCTTCTGTAGGCTTAACTTGGCTCTCAAACAACTGAGTCAACTCCTTGAACTAATTATAGAAATTATTCGAGTGAGAGAACTTCAGGGGATCATCTCAATAGCCTAGACTAGAATTTTGCAACACTTGACTATCCACATTAACCAGTCCACCCGCAGCTAAATCAAGTCTTTCATATGATAACAGAAAAGTAGAGGAGTTAGTGTAATGCTTAAAATATTTCTCATTTTAGGTCTTTATAAACAGAAAAGCCACCTAAAGGGAAAGGCTAATTTAGATTCCTTAGGTGGCATTAACTAGAACCCCAACACCCTTCCAAGGCCCATGAATACCACAAGATTGGAAGATTTATGATTTTTATATGCTTTCATGAATAAATGTCTAACGTTTAGAGAAAACTTATGTAATAAGGTTAACAAAAGTCACCTCTTCACCTCAGTTCCCACAGTGACAGTGATTACCTGGAAGTGATCCTGTGCTGTGCAGCAACATAATATTCTTCAAACGCTGTTTTTCAGCAACTCTGATGGGCCCCAGTGTCAATGCTAGTTGTGAAGCGAAGGAATCATGTATAATGTTGTGTTTATTGCAGGGGATTCATAAGCCAAGCCCTCCTCAGAAGCCTCTACCCGCCAACCCTTTGAACAGAACGACTCGGCTGTCTAATACTGCAGTGAAGACACTGGGGCAGCAAGAGCCTGGATTACGCCCAGCACCCCTTAGGTGAGTCTCCTCTCTCAGGCGGTTGTGGGATGGTAGATGAGGCCATACTTCATGGTCTCATGATGAGAAACAATAGGAAATAGATGTGAACATAACCGGAAGCAGCAACGTCAGCCATGTCTGCTAGCACTGCCACCTAACCCTTAGCAAGAGCCCAGCACACCTAAGCAACTGGTTCAAGCTGAGGTAGAAGTAGGTGGCCTCACACCCAGGAAAGCTGTGGCTGTTGTAGGCCTTGTCTCACAAAGGCACTAAGAAAAGCAGTGTGATGGTAATGAAAGCTAGAGAACCATTTTCAAAACTCTTACCAAGACCAACTCTTCCCAGACCAAGGGATCCTGAGACACAGGTCAGGTTTATGGGTCAAAGATGAAACCCAAAGGAAAATGAGAGGTGAAGCAGAAGAAGTGGCTAGCAGCAGGAGATCGGGTACTTCTCTGTGTGACAGAATTGTCCTGAAAGGCTTGCTTTCTGTTGAGGTCATCTGTACACTTTCCCACAGGGGACTAGGAGTCAGCCTGCATCCTACTTAAGCAGGGAGGTCAGCCCTGTTCAGTGCTGGAACTGATAGTTCACAGTAGTTGGTAAGAAATATTAAATTTCCAGAGATTTTGCAATCAAGGTCTTAAACCTATCTAAACTGTATTAAAGATTAAATTCTATAAACTTAAACATTTAAAAACTAAGATAATAAATACACAAACATGTCTTCTGGCTTTTCCTCCTACCTTTTGCTGTCATTATTTGTGGCACTAAGTTTCCTGATATCTGTCATCCATGTGATGGAGTTCAGCATCATAGTACTGCTCATGTCACTTCCATGATTGGGGACATATTGGTGGTATCTAGGAGCCACCCCTGAAGTATTTACACCATAAAAATTGGCAAATGAGAGCAGTCAGGGCCTCCTCCCTCAGAATACTGTGAAACCCACAGCCAAAACTCTCTCTGACTCACATGCCCCCTTGGCAGAATACTCAGTTTATGAGCTCAAAGGAACCAAAGGTACAGACTATTGGCAAGGCCCCATGCACAGTAATTCATATCTCTGAGGGGGAAGACACTCTCTAGTGATTACAGCCCCTGGGAAGAATGTATGGCCTATGAAAGAAAGAGCTGCCTAATAAATCTCAGAGATAAAGCCAGTCACAGGGTCAGTCCACTGGTTTAATTCCCAACTGCGGAAATACAGAAAAAAATTGCATAGCATCCTAATTATTTCATTGTGGCTTGCATTTTGATTTTAGACTGCTTGTGTTTCTCTCTATCTGGAGGGGTGAAACACTGCTTTACATGAGCATACTGAGGGCATGGCTGCTTTTGTAAATGCCCCCGAGCCGTAGCCTACCTAGCCCTACCCCACTGTAGTAATTGGCTCCTCTCCTTCCTGTTCATTTTTGAAAGATCACACCTATCCCTGCTTTGCTCTCATTATCAACAGCTGTGCCATCCAGGAGCCACTGGTTAAAAATGAAAAACTAAAACTCTGCTATCACTGTCAATACTCACTGGACTTTGAAGACTTAATACCCCCCCCAATGCCAATCCTCCTAATCATTTTTATACTGATGAAATAATGCTCTAGATATACTGGGTTAAATGAAATGTGTTGCTAAAGTTAATTTCATCTGCTTCTCCCATTTTCATATGGCTATTGGAGAACTTAAAATTACTTATGTGGCTCACCTCTTTTTGTTGTTGCTATTTTTGTTGTTGGACAGTGTTCTTCTAGAATCAGCTTGTAGATGGGAGCTATTGCAGAAACAGCTTTGGAGAAGGCTTTTCTGGCGATCAGCCATCTGGGAATTGTAAACCACTGGGAATTGTGCAGCCCTGATCAAGGTCCTTGAGATCCTTTGCAACTCCTGCCAAAAATAAGAGTGGTCTCCATTCAGATTTGACCTAATAATGTACAGGAAAAAGACTAATGTCACCCAGCGCTTTGATTTCTACAGAAGTAGCTCTCATGGTCTCTAAATTTTGCTTTCTCTTCTCTTGATTTCTCTTTCTTTAGACCTGCTCCTAAATATCCACACCAAGTGCCCAGATCCACGCACACAGTCTACATTAAGTGAGAAGCAAGTTGACACGTTTTTCTCAACAGTGAAGACAGAAGTTTGCACTATCTTTCAACTCCAGTTGGAGTGAATTTTTCTTTTTTTTGTACCAACTTTTAGAACTTTTTAAATTTAAAAACCATTATTTCAAGAACTTTGAGCTACTGCCGTCGGTGCTGTGCTGTGCTATGGTGCTCTGCATACTTGCTCAGGAACTTGTAAATTATTATTTATGCAGAATGTTTGTTACAGTGCAGTGCGCTGTAGTAGGCATTTTTACCATCACTGAGTTTTCCATGGAAGGAAGGCTTGTGCTTTTAATATTTTAGTGAACTTGAAATATCCTGCTTAATGGGATTCTGGACAAAATGTTTACTTTCTGATCAAGGTTTTATTGGGAACCAGTCACACAGCTGCCTTCAGCTGCATTTACGGTACCTGACACAGCTCGAGAGAACCCAGGTAGAACTCCAAGTGATTTTTGTGGAATTTCTAGCTTGGGTCTGAACTGGGGGGTGCAAATCCAGGCTGTCCTTGGCCTGCAGGGAGGTTCTGGACCCTGGAAAGCTGACAGGCCCCCAGGACAAGAGAGAAATATCTGGTTTCTGACCAGGATGCTTTGGAGTGAACCTGGGATGCAGACAGGAACTTTGAGGTGTGGCCCCACCAAGATAGAGACTGGAATGCCAGGCCAGGCAGAAATTTGACCTGCAGCTGACCAGCCTTGAGCATATTTGGACAGCAGACAAAGAAGAGATCTGTAGTTTTGCTCATGATTTTGCTACATAGAAACATTAAGAACTTCTTTTTCTGGCTTCCCTTTACAGTGTGCTGGCATCAATACATTATTTAGATTGGGAGTGGTGGTGTTTCCACAAGGAAGCCACTGCAAACCTCCATCTCCCTGTACTGTTTGGAGCTAAGCAAATTACTACATTATCTTCTCCACTGTAATACACTGACCTTGTGTTCAGACAGACAGATGAGGCTTTCCATGGGACCATAATGATTTTCAGATGTAAAGTAGTAACCAGATCTAGTCAATCAATTCTTTAGATAAAAATCTCCTTTTACTGAAAGGTTCAATTTATTAAAAATGAGAATCCCTATGCTTGCAAAAACTACAACAAAGTGAAATGCTGTTCTCATGGTATAGCCTTTCTACTCTACTCATGGTCTATATTGGACAAAGAACCCTTAAATTCTCTGTAGCACATTATATTTTCTCCGCTAGACTTTAGGAATCTTGAAAAGACGTTTTTAATGCAGTGTGAAGCTTTAACACTTACAACATACCTGTTGAGCATCACAGAATGTAAAAAGGAAATCGTTTTCCTCATCTTCCATATTCATGCAAAGCAGGGCTGGGCAAGTGGCCTTTTGAATGGTTTACTCTGCCAGTATCTACCTAGGAGCCGTTCCTACAAAAAGATCTTCAAGATGCCTGAATCCAATGGTATTAAAACATAAAAATTTTCAGATAATGCAAAATGCCATCCCGCCTCTCCCTGTGTTCTAGTAAGGCCAAACATGACTAGTTTTCATATGAGAAGGCAATTGGTAGAAGTCCTATAATTCACTCTGAGTGTTTTATGATAAAACTTTAGGAGTAATTTCAATGGTTTTCCTATGCCTTGAAGCAGAAAGAAAAATACACACCAAGAATCTTGGTTTGCCTTCCAAAAAGCAAAACTGCATTTAACTTTGCCCATGCTCCACTGTATCCAAGCAACATAGTATTCATAGCTGTGGATAAATAAATCCGTGTCACAAACATACACAAAAGGGAACCCAGTTTAAATACATTCCAGCTCTTATAGCATGTATCTGTTTATTATACAATTATTTTCTTAAAAATGTAAAGCCATGGTAGATGATATTACTGCTGATGAGATACATACAGAATTACTGTAACTGATGTCACATTTGGCAATTGTATTAAGGCCAAAACATAATAGTGAAATGGTTTACAGTTTTTAATGGTGCATTATGTGGGCATTGTCTTTCTAGATGCCCAAATCCTTAGATCTGACATTTTAGACCCTTCTATTGTAAATAGAAGGATATGAATGGATTTTATTTGTTCTTTCTTAACTATAAGTCCTGTGCTTTTAAAGAACCAGGAAGAGTTTGATATTAAAAGAGGTTAAAACTGTGATCCTATGTCATGTCATCAATGGCCATGTAGGGGCTATGGCTGGTGACATATTCTTCTCTCTACAATATTCAATAGCTTTTATAGAGCCATGCAGTTTATTTCTGAATAAAAAGCAATATTTATCAAATAGAACATACAGCAATAACTTCCATGTTAATGTAACTTAAGAACCAATGACCAGAATGGTAGTTCTTTTGAGGGAGGAAATCTATTTTTCTCCCTCTTTATACATTCATACATGATAGAAACAAAAATTAAGACTTACATTTCAGTGGTGATCTGACTATTCTTTCATATTTTTGAAAAACTGTGTAGGCATGAATAATGAAGTTGCTTTGAGTTTTGCAAGACCATCACTGTGAAAGCTTGGTGCCTAGACACAAAGGAGGACTAGAGGTTACTCACTTCCCTTTGTACGTCTAGGAATAGCTGTAGGTTATATGACCCCTCTTTATAGGGAAGTATATAGCTAATCTTCCAGGAATTCCATTAAAAGTATATCTTCTGAAATGTTTTTAACAGTTTGTTTTCCTGACACATGGAATCAGATGTGTAGCAACCAAGTGAAACAAAGCATAACATTTTCCATTGTCGAAATATGCATGCAGAGGTTACACGACCCAGTGTAAATTTTCCAGCTTACACATGTGGGATGACATCACAAAAACCACAACAGCAACAAAATAAACTATATGAGAATAAATACTCCTGAACTAGTCTCTACGGGGACATTTTTATGCCTTCTTAACTTTATTAGGAATTCTTAGACTGAAATGTAGGCCATTGTTCTCTGACAAATCAATACAACACATCAATGCATCCCTTAAAACTGCTAAAACTCTGATCTGTGTCACAATACTCATAGGACATGATCCCCCATGGTGCTAAAAAGAGCCTGAGACTGGGCCAACTAGAATGTCTGAGCATCCTCCTGCCACCTCTCAACTAATGTTTACTAAGCATTCTGAGCCAACAAGTCCCTGACAACTGAGAGGGCATGATGCCTGGGCAGCTGGGCCAGGTCTTCCTAACACACTCTGACCTCTTGCAGTCTTTTCTCATGACTAAGCTCTGCTAGGTAGGACTGTCCTGAATGTTCTGGAAAAAAACTCAGGGCAGACTTAGTCTACAGATGCCTCTCAGTACTTTCAAAATGGTCCCAGAAATATCCTAGTGACCTAAATTAAAGTTACAACAACCCTCCTCCAAGTCTCCCCAAACCAGCACTAACACAGAGACATGATTTTCAAGGTTGGGCGTTTCGTACACAGCAACTGGTCAGTGGGAGTTATTGCAAGTACCACCTTTTCCCACCCCCATCCTTACTAGAAGTCAACACAATGCTGCCACAGCTACTCCTCCTGATGTAATAGCAGGCCCATACATATGCCTGGACGGAGGAAGCCAGAGGCAAATACGACCCTTTACCTTTCCTGGTCACCAGACACAAGTGCCTTATAAAAGCTAACCCTAATGTTGCTGCCCCTTCTAATATCCAATAATTAAATTTCTTAGCTACTTTTGTTAGTATTGCAAATTGGCCAACTTGGTGACCGCTACAGGATGTGGCTGTCCTGTAGGTTCATCTACTGAACACCCAAAACCCACCTTCTCCAAGGTCACAACTCAGAGCAAACTTTCCAGCACCCAGCCTTGAATTTCCCAAATCCCTCCCACAGACATACTGACCGCAGTGACCTCCCATCTAATGGCTTGTTCTAATTAGGGAACTTGTCCAGAGAAAAATCAACTTAGCTATGATTACAAAAACTCTTGACTCACTCTCAAGTTCCTATCAGCATCTATTGCTTTTAAAGCTGTTGGAAAGTTCTGACTGACAAACAACCTTCTAAGAAAGATTTGCAAGCCCCATGTACAAAACCATTTTTGTGAAAGAGAATACTTCCTAGAGCCATCTGTTCATAGAGGAAAGTACCATTTCCCTGACTGCGGCAGAGAAAATACCCTCTTTACTTTTAGGACAGTAGTGGCAGTTTATAATCCAGCTATTACAATCTTGCTTCATATTTTTTTTAGAAAGGAAGAGAAATACTACATATAAAATTGTTAAAATAATTCATAGTAGACAGTGGTAGCCAGAAGATTGAACAGGCAAAAGAATTCTTGATTTAAAGTGATTTGGCTGCTCTAGGTTGAATGCCTTCAAATCCACTCTGATTTCCCACATTGTCTTCAAAAAGCATGCTCTATATGCCCTGAATTCTCTTAGAAAATAACATTTTAATCCTTACCTTAGCATTTTTAAATCCAGACAAAAGAACACATATAATCTTTTTAGTCTTGCAAAAAAGCTGAATGCCATTTTACATTCATGGCCTATAATAAGTAGATGTCTTCGTAGGGCAGTAACAGGAAAAACAAATGAGAAAGACAAAACTCTAGGCAATAGATGGCCAGGACCTTTAGAACGAGTAGAAGCAGAACTAAGAGTTCCCTTACTTCCTTCCGTCAAGTAAAACTGGTAGGTGGCGGGGCAACCTGATGTCTGAATGTGTGTGGCAATTGTCAATGCAACTCTTTTACTCCATTACGGGCTGTTTAGCACAGTACAGATTGAAGTTACCGCTTCATAAACCAGCACAGTCATTTTATAGTGCTTCATCCATTTATAATGCTTTGGTTTGCTAATTTTTCCACATAACTTTTTATGTTACATTCTGTTACTTGTGTACACATTTCTTGTATTGGGGATCTACAGGTAAACACAACCTGCTATTTCAGTAGAAAAAATTGTTGTTAAGAATATTATACCCAATAAATGGTAAACAGGTAAACATGGAGTGTCTCATTACTGAAAATGTCACAAAAATGGAAGTGAAGCCCTCATGAAAAAAGCGCGTTTGTATTCATTTATCAATGTATAAGACAATTTTGGAGCACAACAAATTAAGAATTGGGAAGGGGTAGTAAGCAACACACATGCTGCTAATTCTCAGGGGCAGTCAGGGAGACAATAGAGGAGAGAAAACGATATGCCTGTTCCTACACACCATTAATGAGTTGTCAGGGATACTTAATACCTTTCTCAGCAACAGAAATTCATAATATATCAAATGTTTTAAACTCACCTTATTTATGTAGCAGATAAGTTCAAAAGGTAAGCAATGGCAGAGAAATCAGATGACTAGGAACTGAAAACTCCAAAGATAATAATTCATTTTTACTATATTTTTGAATTTTTAAAAATAACACCCAACTTGATAAAGCAGCTGTGGGAAACGAAAACATACATAGTACATGTTCTTACATACATATACATCCATGTACATATACTCATATATATCAAATGGTAACAAGGATAAAGATGTCCATATGCTTACTTTTCCACTTGTGACACAGAAAGTAGGCAGAGTCTACAGCTGATTTCAAATAGTCATTAAGGTAGGTGAAGTCAATATATAGCAAATGAGATATTCCAGATATATAGGACTTCTTTAAAAGTTCCTTGAAGAGAAAAGGGAAAGAGGGGAAGAGAGAAAGGAAAGGGGGAGAGTGAGAAACTTTAAAAAAAAAAAATAACTCTGTCCTAGAAATGTAATAATGCCACATTTGAAGATGAAGTACATGTTATCTAGAAAACAAAGCATTGCAAACAGCACCCACTATGGTTATACTCAAAATTCCTTGAATTATGAGAATTTAAGTTGAAATCCACTGCCATGCCTTTCCCTGGACATTCCCATTCAGGGGGCTCTGAGACGAGCCCAAGAAATCTGCATTTAGCAAGTTCCTCCAGTTGAATCTTTAGATCATTAAGGTTTAGAAAAAACCTCATGGTAACGTAACTAAAGAACTGCCAAAGAGGAAATCCATAGCCCTAAGTACATCTATTACTAAGCAAAACAGGTGGATATGTGTAAATTTAATAATATCAGCAAAACATTATAAAAGGAACAAGAAGATAAACCCATGAAAAAATTTAGATGAATTTGTAAAGGTGAAAAGTATAATTAGAAAATAGAACAAAATCATGAGTTGTTGCTCAGAGACAAAACTGAAACAGAATTAAATCATTTCCTAATCTTAAGTATAAAGAGCAAACATAGAAATATAGCACATAAACACCTACAATGCATCAATTTACTGCAACCCAAGGGGCTTATCTCAAGAATATAAGGATAGTTTAATATTAAATCCAGAGGGTGGACAACATTACCAAACCTACTAAGAGCTATGAAGAATGAGGATCATGGCTTCTGGGTTGGCAGATGACCTGGAACCTTCAAAAGCAAGATGGTGATTGTCTTGAGGCTCAGTGTCTTTGCATGGTCAAGGAGGCTGAACTCTGTTCCTTCAAACTCCAGCGCTAAGGCCTGTGTACGTCACAGCACTTCTACAAGACTGACTTGCCCCAGGATAGTTTGGAGCACAGAATATTCACCTGTCACCAAGCCATCCTTCTGGTTCAAAGGCAGCATTTCTCTACTGGACGAGCAAAGGAGTTGTCAGTGTTTTTTGCTTCCAAAGCTTCTTCTAGCTACATATTTGAACCCTTGCTCTTCTGGGCTTTATTTCACCTATCATGGTGTGGGCATTTGCAAAGCTGTTGCCCTGCTATAGAAGCTCTGGTCTTTTTTGAATTGATACCTTAAGAATGGAATGTATGTCTCTTTGCCTCTGCATTGTCACAATATTCAGTTCACAAGAAAGAAAAAATAACAGCTAAGTCCATTGGGGGACAAACTTACTCCTTATCATACAGTTAGCTTCAGAATTTAATTTTAAGGAAAGGGTTTGAAAGAAATTATATCCAAGAAATAGTGAGACCAAGTTCTATAATTTTGGTAAGTTCATAGGATTTTGTCCCAGCTCACAAAACTCCGTACAGTAAATGTTACTTATGAGCTTTTGCTTTGCATTTTTATCAGTCTCTTAAAGAAAATTCCATTTCATTATGACCAATATGAGATCAAGATTTTGTGTTTTTCCTGGGAACAATAGACAAAGGCAAAAATTGTTAATTTGTGGGTAAACACCATGGAATATCAGTGTTTAATTTTAGGAAACTTTCCTCTCTATTCAGTTGATAGCAACTAAGGATGATTATTTTATATCCTAGAGAAGCATTAAAATTAAGAGATTCTGCTAGATGATATTACAGATTTCTAAATCCTAGGAAGGAAAGCATGAAAAAAATCTCTGAATTTAGAGATTCATTTAGGGAAGAGGTCTTAATTGCAGCTACATTAGAGTATTACAGATTCCAAACAGAAGTCTCAAGTATGCTTTTTTTCCCAAAACAATCTGTGCATAAATATAAAACTATATATATATTATCTTCCCACTGTTGGGGAACTGCTAATAAGAAAATATGTTCTATGAAAATAAATTTGGGGGCGGGGAGATAGCTCGGTGGTCTAAGCACCTGCCTAGCAAGTTCAAGGACCCAGATTCAGTCCGCAGTACTGCATGCTATGTTGGCCTCATTCTGAGCTTGGCAAAACTGGGCTTGGTGGTACACATCTGGAATCCCAGCACTGGGGAGAGGCTGCGACAGGATGATCACTAAAAGTCTGAGCTGCATATCAAAACCCTGTACCAAATAAATAAAGATATTTTAAAAAGGAGATAAGAAACTTTTCTATACATTTAGGACAGGGGATACAGGGTCTACAATGTCTCACTACATATACGGGACTTGTAGTGATTCTGCTTTTAGCCTCCCCAAGTTCTGGGATTACAGGTGCATACCATTACGCCCAGCCTCAATTGCTGGCTCAGCTTGCAGGGAAGGGTGGGGGGATCAAACCCTGGCTGCTGCGCTCTGCCAAAGCAGGTACTTTAGTCTGCTGAGCTATCAGGCCAGCCAGAAAAGAAACTTTTTACAAGATTATATAATTTATGAAACATTATATAATAATGATATAATTATATCATAATGATATGTGAACAGGATGCACACTTTCCCCACACAAGGCATTAAAGGACACACTCTACAAAGACAGACATAAAGTCAAGGCGAGTGATAACACTAATCACTAAAAGAAGGACCTTTGCAGAACTGTTTATATGCTCTCATTTTTAGATTTTAAAAACCTACAGAATTTTAAAGAGGGGTACATTTGTGCAAAAGGTAATATACTATCCCTATAAGCATGATATAATTGAAATCTGTATAAACAGGATATATATGGCTCATAGATCTAAGTGCCAAGGTATATATTCTATATGAAATAAAGCTAAAGGTTACTAACATCAATAAAATTGATTGTTTTCTCTGGGTGTTCCTCTAAAGGTTTGGAGCTTTGATAGCCTTTTAATTGGCCTTTCCCTACTGAAAAAATTCCACTTGCATGCAGCTCTTTGTAGCTGCTTTGTTCACAGGCTGGGTTGACTAGCTTTTCCCTCAAGAGACAGAATGCATGTGGTCTGCTAGCTAATGTCTCTGTTGATTTTTATGTGTGTTTCCCAAGTTAGAGCTCCACCACATTTGTGTCTTTTTAAGGTCCCAACCAGCAGACGTGGTTGTGGTTAACCCCTACTTGTCTACGAATTGCATGATCAGCTTCCAAAACGTTTCTGCTCTGACTGAAGACAGAATTGAATGCTCTATGGTGAGGTCATCGAGCCGCCAGCAGACTGGGCCTTCCATTGTCAGGGCATGAGTACATGCAAACACATGTGCGGACAGGGCTGTTCTAGGATGACTGACCCCCAGCCAGACACTGCTAGCAGACCACGACCAGACACTCGAGATATGCATTGGAGCTTTGATGTGAGGCCAAGAACTGAAGAGAAAACTCCTGGGCTTTTAGGGGGAGCGCCACTGCGGGAGGCAGCAGCAGCCTGACAGCACAGCCTGGAAGGCCTTCAGGTGGGGGATGAAGGATAATAGGAAGCACATGCAGGAGAGAATGCCAACCTCCTGGGGGGGCCCTGAGGACAGCTGGGGGGCAGGAGACAGGACCAGGAGATCCATGCATGTTTGTGCAGCCCTGGTGCATTCATGTTTTGTTTCATGTCTAACTCTAAAGGCACAAGTGCAAGAAAACATCCCTGTTCTCCAGACCCCCAATGAGGCAAGCACATATGCACACGTGCGTAGGTAAAGAAAAGATGTATTTCAATGTGGGAACCATTGTCTGTTACAAAAAGTTTTTACCATGAATCTTCAACTAAATAAATAAATGCATAACCCTCCAAGATGTGGAATTTCTTGTATCTATGTTCACCAGTCATGTTTTGTTTTGCTTTGCTTGGATTTTGTAGACAGGTGGTGCCCTGATCAGTGGACAGAAGACTTCTTTGGCAGCTGCTTTTTTCTCCTTTCTTCTAACAGGGAAAGCACATTCTAGAAAAACAGAATAAGCAGGTGAAGGTCCCCCAAGATTATGATGGGGTGTTTCAGAATTCTGAAGGTACTACAAATTAATCTCAATAAACAGAAAGGATACTCCCACCTGTCTGTCAAAAACTCTGGCCATTTCTAGGACACCTTTGCCAAACTGAAAGAGGAAACAACAAAAATTATAATCATATATTATAATATATTTCTATCTCCTGTTCCAAGAAACTTTTTATAAAGACTAATTTTACCTCATTCTTTATACTTGCATCTGCCCCTTTATCAAGAAGTAATTCAACCAACTGTTCATGGTTATTAAGCACAGCCACCTGAAACACACAACAGTGCAGCATCAGCAGATGCTACCTTTCCTCCTCCCACAGAAGCATGGGCAGCAGAGAATGTGCCTGGAACGTACCAGGCACAGGGAATACGCCAACAGCACCACACAAAGGCAGACCTGGCCAGGCCACTGAGGCGCTGCATGACAGGCCTGTATCATGCTTATTCTATGCTGGCGACAACTAAAAGGTGAACATCATCACCCTCGCTCTATGTCAAAGCCACGTGGGAGAGGCCAGGCCTGACTACCACCAATGGTTTTAACAAATCTATGTTAGTCCTATGATGGCCCTAGAGACTAAGAGTGCTAATCATTAATGAAATTGTAAAAGACAACAAAGATGTTACAATCGTGCTCGTGGAGTGGTACATGCCTCTACTGGAGAGGCTGAGATGGGAATCGCTTGAGTCTGGGAATTCAAAACCAGCCTGAACCACATAACAAGACCCCGTCTCAAAAAGATAAAACTAGACTGATATGCTCATGTCTTTCTTAGCAGGCTGATAGAGAATGTGTGTGCAAACAAAACCCAGAGCTTCTACCCATGTAGCTGGGGCCTCGAGAGAAAGACTAAAGGGAGAAAAGCTCTGACCTCTGGGAGGAGGGCATACCATGAGAGGAGTCTTCCCATCTTTGTCCTTCACATTCACGTTGGCCCCCGCCTCAATGAGAAGCGAGGCCACTTTCTGGCTTCCTGACACTGCAGAAACTCGCATGAGTGGGGTCCATCCCGAGTAGGCGTCCACAACATCAACCTGTAATACAAGTAGCTGCCTCAGTCAAGCTGCTTCTGCTGAATATCATGCACCACAGACTAAAGTTTACTTGCCAGCTATTTTCCTGGACTCCCCTATGTGGCTAGCAGCCCTGCTAGACCAGAACAAGCCCATTGGTTGGTCTATATTAGGTTAGCTCACGTGTATGTATGGTGAAGAGATCCATGACACTCCCTTAGGGGCCTCTGTCTACTGCAAGGCCGCAAGAGGCCGGGCCTCAGTACCATTTTCACCTTCATTGTTTTAAGATAGAAAAAAAAGACTCTAGAAAAGTCAACTGAACTCCTCCCCTTGGTCCCATGGGAACTCTGTTTTATGTTCTCTTGCCTAACTTTGTTCACCTGTTTTTTAAAGTAGTGCCAATTTTGCTTATCTTTATGCATATTTATAAACACTTTAAATCCTTTCTAGAATCACACACACACACACACACACACACACACACACACACACACACAACCCTGAGCTTAATATTAGTTAATTTTAGGAAGGAAATTTTTAGAAAAGTGACTAGATCCATTACACAAATCTAATCTGAAAAGTTCCCTATCCCTACCCCTAACCTTTTTTTATAGTAGAACATTCCCAATCATAAGATGGTCATTTCCCCTGGGGACACCCACTCAGGACCCCCCTCCTGTCTCTCGGACAGGAGCTTTCTTTCCCTCAATAAATATGTTCTGCTCATTAAAAAAAAAAAATAATAAGATCGCCATTTCCCAATGATCCGCTCTGCACTGAATTCTCAATTTAGTGTTTCAGAAGAAATATTGTAAAATAGGAAAACATGAACATTTCACCTTCCAGTGAAAACCTAGCCAATGTAGGAAAAGTGGTGCTGAAATAGACATGTGTATGTGATGTGTGTATATGAGACAAAGACAGAGACAGACAAACAGACAGACAGACAGACAGAGAATATGCAGAAGCATGCATAGACATTCTGCTACAGAACTATTACTCAAAAATGATCTACAGCTCAGTACATCAGAACAGAATAACAAGAGAGGAGCAGTTGTTTGTACATATAAGAGTATCCAATGCTACATCACTCCTCCTCAGGCAAACAACCTAGGAGCAACGAGCTCCACTATATTTGAATAATAATATTAATAATAATAATAATCATCATCATCATCATCACATGGTATTCCAAAAATACTTTCAGTCTCAAACATTTTTCCTTTTGGTCTAGAAGATTAAACAGAGCAGGTGCTTTTATTCCTCATTTAGAAATAACCAACCCCACTTCTGAGAAATCAAGTGTATTTCCTAAGACCACATGGATCATTAAATGTAGAAATAGTTTCCCTGATCAAGTGAACAAGTCGCGCTCCACATAAAGTCAGCCCATTTTGGAATACAGAGGCAATGCCCCATTTGGCTCCTAAATGCTTTCTGGTCTTCAGAAGAGTCAAGTGAGTGTGTGCTAAGAATATAGGTGTCAGTGGACATGATCTGTCCACCCCTAGCAGACCCATCTAGGCTCTGGTTCTGTCCTCTGCAAAGTGGCTCCTGTGCTACAGAGAAAGAAGTTGATGCCAAGGAATTTGCTTCCTGTGTGAAGCCCAGAGAGCCTGCGTTTCCACTATTCCAGTATCTCCATGTGGGTTGCACAAATTTGCCTTTTCGAGATCCCATTCTTCTTTCAGCAAAGATCAACCTATTTTTCAACCATAGTTGTACTGGATCCAGAGTATGAGTCCAGCTGACCATAAACTGAATGAAAGGATATGGCTGTTGCTACCAGGAACAGCAAGTGTATTTTCATTGTTCCACTGAGGCCCCTGCTAAGCCTTTGGACCTCTTGGGCATCTCTGCAAAGCACAAGGAAACAAGAAATGCTACAAAAATGAATTACCATAACGACTGAGGTTCTTCCTTCCAGGAAGTCCTTCTCCAACCATCCAAGGGCAGCAGCAGGAACCAATGCATCCCCACAGTTGAAGCCTGGCTTTCTCTCAGTCACACTCCAGTGACAAACTAGAACAAACCTATTAATGCCTTCTGGGAGTCATGCCTTTGCTCAATTTGAGTTGATTTTCTAGGTCACCAGTTTAATTCCTCAATATTCTTCACCATCAGACAATCATAGAACAGCATGTTACCCACTGTACTTTACTTCAATGCCTTGAAACTTTTAGTTCCAGACTTGAAAGAGATTAATATTCAAAGTTATCAGAAGTTATCATAGTCTACCTGATTAATGGCCCATCTTTAAATGCCTATGGAAATCCAAACAATCCTCTACATCTATTTGCCAAGTCAGATCTGTACTTCTGGTGACACAGAAACCAAAGGGAACCAGCATACCTGCTCCTGGGCAAACACAGCAAGAGTGCTCACTTCATACACTCAGCTTGCCCTTTGAAAGCTTTTAGAATGACTAATCTTTAAAGGAAACTAACAATAAAAAAAAAAAAAACCTAATTTTAAAAGCAAGAAGGAGCACTACAGCTCTACAAGCTCTTCACATCTTTGTACCTCTAGCACTCAACACTGTATCTGGTACATGGCAGATGCTCAATGAAGCTTTAGTAACAGACTGAATAAAGAAACGAATAGTAAACAAAGGAATAAGCACAGTAGAAGCTTCAGATCCAGCTCTGAGTTCTGCTGAATTTCTTTCTCCTACCCAGCCCAAACATTCATGATGTCAGCCTCCCTATCATTTTGATTGCACAAGGACCCTTTACACCAAGAGCGTTGGGGTTGTCTTACTGACAAGCCAGAGCTCTTTCTCCATGTCGAAGTCCCACCATTCAAACACCTTGCTTCTTGTTAACCATGCAGAACAGCATTTCAGGATCTTAACAGTATCTGTGTGGTTAACAAGAAAGACTCCTACCTCACAGCCGTCCTTGATCATCCAGTCAATCACAGGGCAGTGGCCTCCATCTGCAGCCCAATGCAGGGCTGTGCAGCCTCCAAGGTCTCTGGCATCCCAAGAAGCTCCATGTCTTCGGAGATATTTCACAACATCTAAGTGTCCCGCATAGCATGCAAGCATTAGACTGAAACACAAGAAAGCAGCAGCAGGTAGTTGTAAGGGCAGCCCTATGCTTGGACCCACTCTTTGTCCTACTCAGCTGAAACCAACAAATTTGAGTTTGAATGAAAAAGCCATGTGCTTTATTCATATAAAATATACAGATGTCCATCAACTGTTGAATAAACAAAATATGTTATGCCCATGCAGTGGAGCATTATTTGATCATGAGAAAGAAATGAAATGTTACATCAAGGGTAAGCCTTAAAATATTCTAACAGAAGGTGCTTGACATAAAAGGCCGCATATTGTATGACTTATTTATGCTAAATATCCAGAGCAGGCAAATCCGTAAGACAGAACTAAAAGGCAAGTGATTGCCTAGGGGCCAAGGGAAGGAGTGACTTATAATGAATACACAGTATATTTCAGGGTGATGAACATGTTCTAGAATTAGATGGTGGTAGTGGCAAAATTGTGAACATATTTTATCATGCTGACCTATATATCTTATAGATCCATATTGTTTGGTATATGGACTATAGCTCAGTAAAGAAGGAACAACAAACTAATATAAAATATTAGAGCTTAAAATATCCATGAGTGCATGATAATATTCAAAAAAGAATAAATACAGCAAAATGCTCATTTTTTTTTTGTTTTTTTTTTTTTTTTTGTGGGACCAGGGTTCAAACTCACGACCTTGCACTTGCCCAGCAGGCACTTGTGCCTCGGAGCTATCTCCCCAGCCCCAAAATGCTCATTTATACTACTAAAACTATTTCAATAAGTTAGTTCATTACCTTAAAAATTGGCATTTATGGGAAATAAGTCAATATTTACTGTACTTTGCCTTTATAGAATGAAATGCGGTCCGTCTCAGCTGAGGGAAGGCTATTTTTTTACAGATGACTGCCAGCTCATAAATGTGGAAGGAATCATAGAATTAGAAAAATCCTTCTTTTTGCAACTCCCAATTTAATAGTTGAGTAAGGCAGGTATCATCAGTGGATATTAAAATTATTGGGTAAAAGGTTAATAGGAAATGAAATATTCACACAATGCTGAATTATTATTCCATAGAGTAACTTCTAATTCAGTAGAGAAATTGCATCTTTACAAAGACAAGCTCTAGCAGCCATCATTCTCCCCAATATCACACCTAGAATTACCAGCGAGGGGGGCCCCTGCTACACAAGCCCTCCCAAGGGCATAGTGTAGTCACAGCTCCAGCTCAGACTCGCTCTTGCTAAAAATGCTGATCTAAGTCTAATCAAGCCACTAAGCCATGCTTCCTCTTAGCAAGAAATGGTGAGAGGAGCAAGTATTCCTCCCACAACTGGGAGACCACTGGGCAAATTCAGAGCACAGAGAAGAGCCAAGGCTTTGCAGAGAGGGAGAGAGAAAGTGAACAGGCAGGGAGAGAGAGGAAGGGAAGGAAAAGGGAGAGGTGGAGAGGCCCAGAAAGGAGGGGGAGTGACATGCAGGCAGAGGCAGAAGGAAGGAAAGGAAGAGAAGATGAAGAGGGAGAGAAGGAAAGGAAACAGAGACTCTAGAACTCCATAGAACTAACGCCTTGCTCGGTCATGGTCTTGCCTCAGCCCCTATACCTACATAGAGATGAAGTTTTGGAGACAAGTGGGAGACCTGCATAGAAGCAGGAAATAGTCTGAATTACATAAGGTGTGGTCATATGTTGGTTATGCAGGCCAATGACCTTATTTTGGGGAGACATAGACTCAGGTATTAATGGGTAAAGGGCTGTAACTCTACCATAATTTTGAAATAAACCAGGGGTGAGGGGTGACAGAAATGTAAGCAGAGAAGCAGATGAGACCAAACAACCAACAACTGCCAAGCCTAGATGGCCAATATACAGGAGTTTGTCACATTATTATTTTATCTTTGCTAAATGCTTGAAAATTTTTGAGCCAGGCATAGAGGTGCATGCCTATAATCCCAGCACTCAGGAGGGACTGAGTTCAAGGCCAGCCTAGGCTAGATAGGAGACCTTGTTTCATAAAGGTGTGCGTGCATGTATGTGTTTGAAATATTCAGAAAGTAAAGAGTTGGAAAATAGAATCTCTTCCCCAAAGGAAAAATGTACAATGCCTCTCTGAGTGAGCACTGGATCATGCAGCACCCTAGCAAAGCCTGGCTGAGCTGGAAAGGCTGAAAACCCTGACTCCGTAGTACCAGCCCCTGGACACTTCCAGGGGACAGTGCAAGCCCTGCCTGCCTGGTGTGGGGGTGCCTACTCATCCCTGCGAAGCCCAGGGTCCTTCAAATGGCTTTTGCCAAGGGGAGAGATTTTCATTTTAATATTTAAGTACTTTAAGCTCTAGTTATCTGGATGATGCTTTTTAAATAATGCCTCTTTCCTGATTCAAAAGGAAGGCATGCTAGGTAGAGGAAGATGCCCACATCAGAGTCACTGATGGACAACAAGCTCCTGAGACTGCTGCACCAACTTCTGGGAGATAAGGACTGTTGAAAAACCGCTCTCCCCAGAAGCCTGGACTGCCCACAAGGCCCTGACACCTGGGCTCTCTCCCAGGAAGGGGACAGCCTCTGAACTTCCTCCCTACCTGCCCAAAGCCAGCAAGGTCCCCTGTGTGCAAGGCCACATCTGCCTTCAGTCTTCTCAACAACCACAGTGTCACCTATACTTAAGGGTGAGAGCCCTCAGAGATCTGCCAGGACCCAGTTTTACACAGCCATGCCTGTAGTGCCTGACCCCTTATCAGTGTCACCTTCTTCAGTCCCTGGCACAATACCCTCAGACTCATCTCTTGTGTATTCCTGATGTCCATCCGAGTCTTCTCCCCCATCTTTTTGGGCATAGCGTATTTCATACACTCCTGTTTCAACTCTGCCACCAGTTTCTACTTGTAATATTCTGTCTTAGTTACTTTTTAATCATTGCCAAGACAAATACCCGACACTCAAAATGAAGGAAGGAAAGGTTTATTCAGCTCACAGTTTGTGGAGGTTTCAGTCCATGTTCGGCTGGCCCAAGGCTGAGTGGAACAGAGCAGAGAGCATCCAGTTCATGGTGGCAGAACAGCAACAAAATGGTGGCAGAGGTAGCCAACCAACACGGCAGCAGAGCAACAGCAACAGCTAGAGCTCCAGTCTGTCTCTCTGTCTCTCTTTATATTACATTCAGGCTCTCCTCCTTAGCTCCCGCCCTAGGCTACACCCATAATCCCAGAAGTACTTCCACCCATAATCCCATCAGTACTAAAACCCATAATCCCAGGGATCATGGATCAAGTCTCAGACTCTAGAAGTCCCCGCCCAGTGACTCCAGGAGGCTTTGGGGGGACAACTAGACATAAACCATAACATATTCATTACACTCAAGTTAGCCTACTACTGCTATAAATTTATTTCAAACACCTCACAACTTTATATAAGGCTATAGCAAATATCTTTGTTATATAAAGCCTTATGTGCATTCTTCATTATTTTCTAATGGTACAATTTCTAAAAACAGAGTTACTGCGTCAGCAGTCCTGGCTTACTTTAGCACATGCAAGTGCGTGGGTGCATGCATGTATGTGCATGGGTGCTTGCTTGTGTGTGAGTGACACTGCGGAGCCAGCCCAGGCCTTTAATGTGCCAGCCAAGTGCTTTATTTCTGAGCTCCACCCCAGCCCTCTGGCTTGCTCCTCGCGTGCATTTCCGGTTGCCATCCCCAAAGTTTCCATCAATTTACACTTCCATCATCCCTATCTGAAAGTGCCCCTTTTAACTCTCCTAACACTATGATTTTGTAATTATTGTTTTGATAGGTAGTATTTTTTCAACCCTAGCAAAGCCAAACACTTTTCATATGGATTATTTTACTGATTTTTCTATAAATTGTCTTCTCACTTCAATTGCTGTTACTGGGTAGAGTTGTTTACTTTTTGGAGCATATTTGTGTGTCTTGCTGTACTCCAAAGATGTCAGTCATTTGACTACAACATATACCTGAATCCTCAGATTGTCCTTGACATTGTAATTAAGGGTTTAGAGGGGAACAGTGATTTGGGGGGTTTTGTTGTTGCTGCTGCTGCTGCTGCTGCTCTTATAGGGGGGCTGAACACAGCATCACTGTACCAAACTATATATCCATCAGTTATGTGTTTTGTGTGGGGTTTTTTGAGACAGGGTTCAGCTAAGTTGTACAGCCTCACCTCAAACTTGAGCTCCTCCTGCTTCTGCCTCCTTAGATTGTTGGCTCGAAGGCCAAGTTCTGCCTAATTTTTTTTTCTTCAAATTGCTTATTTTTTCAAAACCTTCATTGGTTTGTATTCCTTCCATTATCTTATTCTAGCCCATCTGTCTGTATTCTTATTGCTTTGTTGTTGTTGTTTTGCTTTCCTGGGGTTGCTTCACTTTTGAGATAGGGTCTTGCTGAGAAGCCCAGGCTGGCCTCAAACTCACACTGCTCCTCCTGCTTTAGCCTCCCATGTGCTGGATGTATAGGTGTGTGCCACCAGCCTAGCTTCTGCCTGTTTCTAGATTTCTCTCTCATAAGCTTTATTAATTTAGAAAAGAAATTTTGCCGGGGGAGCTTGCAGGTTAGCTCAATTGTTTAAGCACCTGCTTGGGCAAACCCAGTCAGGCCCTGGGAACTCCTGTTCGATCCCCAGCTTCACCTGCTTTACCAGACCTACCCTTAAGGCAGCCCAAGCAAGCAAAAAAAAAAAAAAAAAAAAAAATTGCCCACACTAAGAATGATGCTATCTAATTTTTTAAAAATGATAGAGTGGCAAGTGTGCAGGCACACACCCACAATCCTAACATTCTGGAAGGATGTGCTAAGACAGACACAAGGCCAAGCTCTGCCTGAACAACTTACTGACTTGGTGAGGTCTTGTCTCAAAATAAAAATAAAAAGAGGCCAGAGGAAGGCCCTGGCTTCAAATTCTAGTTGTTTTAAAAAATACACTTTAACTTATAAAGGGATCCAGTTGCACCTCATTTTTATTTTCAACATTAATCTAAAATTTAATACTAAATTTTCTAGTCAAATGTTCTCTCATCCTCTTCTAATTTCCTCTTAGAAAAGAGGAAATTTTGGGAAGAGCAAGTTTTAGGAACACCTACAGGCACACAAACAGCTTTTTGTCAACTTACAGGTAGGACAGTTAAGTCACAAAGTCCGTGCTCGAGGTATACTTTAGCAAATTTTCTGATTTCTTATGCAGATATTTATTATTTCAAATTTACTGTGTCTTAGATTGTATTTGGTGCTTTACATTTTCTCCATTAAAACAAGTATGCATCTCAATGAAATTATCAAATCTAGTGGACACAAATGTACCATTTCTTTTCCCCTATCACCATTGGGAAGTCCGTGGTCTTTTAAATTCCTAATTTTACCTATCTTTCTCATAGATTTATAAGAAGGCAGTCTGTTTTATCATATAAACTTTTAGAGTTCACTCTAAGTTTCTCAATAATCTTTTGGTTTCTGATTAATCAGTTTCTTTATTTTAATTCTTTCATTTCTCTACATTTTTCCTTGTCCTTTATAAAGTGACACTTTTCTTTTTAAACCTCAAGTTAATGGCTTAATTTCAAGCTACCCTAAGAATTATTTCCAAAATGTTTTATATATTTGTGAGGTTATTTATTTATTTACTTGGCACAGGGTCTCGCTAGGAGCTCAGACTCGTAGTGGTGCTCCTGTCCCAGCCTTCCCAGCCAACACTAGGATAATTGGCATGAGCCAATATGCCCAGTTTGGGGTCCGGCATGATATACCTGGAGTTCTGGGCCAGCACAGCATGTAGTACTGGGGATCAAACTCAAGTCGTTGAGCTTTTCAGGCAGGTATTTAGAGTGCCAAGCTATCTCCTCAGCCAATTTGTGAGTTTTTTAAGTGTTAATTTGTTAAATCTGTTTTTACACTATGACCAAAGGATAAGGTGGGTAAGCTTTCTGATTCCAGAGATTAATTGATGTTTCCTTGCTCCTGTATATAAAACAAATGTTTTGTGACTACCCCACAGGTGCTTACGTGCAGGCACTATGTGAATGACAAGCTGCTTATGAGAAGAAAGTCTGTAATTTGTACCTTGTTCTACCTGAACATCAAGTACAGTGCCTGGTGCATGGTCATTATTTCATAAGTATTACATAGTTGCATTAGTTAATTAGATCTATTTATATGTCTATAAAATACTCTTTATAGCCAGGCACAGCAGGGCACAGCTGTAACACTAACACTTGGGAGGCAGAGGCAAGAGGCTAAGTTTGAGCCAGCCTGGGTTAACTAACAAGACCTTGATTTAAAAAAAAAAAAAAAAAAAAAACTTGGCCAAAGAGAAAGCTCAGCTATCTAAGCACCTAGCTGGCAAGTGCAAGAACTGAGAGGTTCAATTCCCAGTATCACATGTTGTGTTGGCTCTTCCCCTGAGCCCTGTGCCAGCCACTAAAATAGGTGTGGTGGTGCATGTCTGTAATCCCAGCACTGCAGAGGCTGAGACAAAAGGATCACTAGGAGTCCAAGCTGCATAGTGAGGCCCTACACCAAATAGATAGATAAACAGATAGATGATAGGTTGATAGGTAGGTAGGTAGGTAGGTAGGTAGGTAGGTAGGTAGGTAGGTAGATAGATAGATAGATAGATAGATAGATAGATAGATAGATAGATAGATATAGTTTTTTAAAAACATCAGCACGAAGGGCCAGGGAGATAGCTCCGTGGCACAAGTGCCTGCCTGGCAAGTGCAAGGTCGTGAGTTTGAACCCTGGTCCCACCAAAAAAAAAAAAAAAAACATCAGCACGAACTGAACTACAGAAGGTAGACACGTGGTAACCGATGCTCGCAATACCCAGAGAATGAAAGTGTAAATGAACAACCAGCTTTGGGCTTCACCATCTTTCCTTTGGGACCTACTCATCTCTCAGGGCTATCAAAAGAATCAAAACACTTGGATAAGTCAGAAGCCCTCTGGGCACATGCCTTGTATCACAACAGTACACAAGAATGCTTCAGGTGTCCTGCCTCCTACCTGTCCTTGCCACTTCCGTTTTTCAGATTCACATCTGTGCCATTGGAAACTAAGATTTTTACAAGCCTAAAAGAAACAAAGGAAAAAGTGGTGAGGTGGGTTGTTTTCATGAGTTGGAGCCCAAAATAAGCTAGTAAAAATCAGTACTGAGATGATGAAGGCATTTCTTTGTGATAACTTCTCCATCCATGGAGTCCAGACGATTTTAATGCCAGCAATACAAGCACTTGTCACAAGTTCCATTTCTGAAATGGCCACAGGAATCTCCAACTTGCTGACTTTGGCTTTATTTGCATACTTATATGCAGTCCAGAAAAAGTATAGCACAGTAAAACTGCAGTACTGTACTATACAACACAATCAGCAAAATTTACAGTATTGGACTGTAGAAGAAGCCACCGGCCACTCTGTTCTCTTTCACAGCGGTACACCACCTTGCTATAGGGTGTAGGTTCCTACTTTCACTTGGCCCAAACTTGCTCTGCAGAACCTGTTTCTTTTCCTATGTATAATGAACCATGGCTACTATTTGTGCTTGTCTTGACCAAATCTTGTTCAAGATAGAACCTAGAAACCACCTCCAGAAGGAGACTCTAGAAACCAAAACTCTGATAACACATCTGGCTTAGGCAGCCAGGAACAGCAGGGCAGGCTCTTTGGGCACATTTTGTCTCTGTTCCTCTTCCTCCTCTCTTCCTCCCCTTCCCTCTCTCCCTTCTCCTCTTCCTATATCTCTCCTCTGGACTGAGGAACTCAGGAGCCTTTTCTCATGGTTCCAGGAACTGTTTCCTGCCCTTCCCATGATGTAGAACAGCAAGGGAAAAGTACGGCCTCTGTTTTTCTCAGCCAATAAGAGGCCCATAGGTCTCCCTCAAGTATATCTCCCTTTGTCTTTCTTCCTTCCTTCCTATTTCTGGTCACTCATTGCTGGTACAATACAACAAAGAGCAGCCAGAGAGCCAATTATTAACCCAGTTGCAGAGCAGATTATTCAGATACCAAGTGCGCAGCCTGGAGTTTGGCATGCTCTTTTGCCCTCTGGTTTCTGTTCTCTGTGGCTCAGCTTTCTTTCTTCCTGTGAAAGCAGTCATTGGTAACTTGTTCTCCTGCCTGAGTCACCACCTACCTGAGTGTATTATTTTTGTGCTCAAAACGCCATTCTCACTGTCCCCCAGATGAACAAGTCTCTTTCCCAGGGCCTTATTTCATCCTGGTCAGTTCATTTCCTCACCATTACACTTTGTCACATGAGTCATCCACATGGGTTCTGCTAGGTTTGTTTTCTCATGGTCACTGGGAAGTCTGACCCTCCCAGACAGAAGTCAAGCCTCAGTGATAAGGAACATGTGTGCTTCTTCCCTCTCTAATTTTGAATTTGTCTCTCCTAACAAAATGCAGGTACTTAGGAACATATGCCTGATGGTCTGAGCAGAACAAAAGAACAAAAGTTCAACTCAAGTGGCAATGAGTCAAATGTAGAGTCATCTTTTTCTCAGGATTTTTTAAAGATTTTCTCTTTAAAAAGGGGCAGGGAGATAGCTCAGTAAAATAAGCGCTAGCAAATGCAAGGTCCTGAGTTCAATCCCTAGTACTGCTAAAAAGGGGGGGCGGGGTTAGGGTTGGGGATAGAGCTCAGGGGCATAAGTGCCTACCTGGCAAGCACATGGTCCTGAGTTCAATCTCCAATACCACAAAAAAGGGGGGAAAAGGAGGGGGAGATTTGTCTACTGAATTAAGCAAAGTACCAACACTTTAAGGATTGGGTAAACATAAGAGATACTGCTTCTCAAATGGCTCAATCCTGATTCACTGTGGCCACTTGCCATACCCCAAATAAAAGCACATGAAGCTAAGAACTATGCAAGTGAACAACATTCTTTGAAAAGGGAAAGAAACCATCTTGAAGAGGCTACTGGCAATTCAACAGGACCAAACAGGGCTGGGAATGGTGGTGCATGCCTGTAATTCTAACATCCAAGAAGCTAAGGCAGAAGGATTGCCATGAGTTTGAATTTATCCTGGCTTACATCATGAGTTCCAGGCTCACGCTACAACTTTGTGTGTACCTATCCCCAAACAATTAGAAGTGCTGGTCATATATTTGCTATTCTCGTCTTTATGTTATGTTTTATTCTTAACAATTCTTTACTTTCATGAAAACTTTCTCTTAGTTGATATTTTTGTACCTATTAACGTATTCAAGTATTATGTGAGTATTCTGAATTGATCACAGCTTTGTACATATGATACACAACATTCTGGCCTCTTAGACTCATGATTTAATTTTAATTTTGGAATATTGTTCTGAAATATTTATTTTTAATTAATAAATATTTAATTAACTATGAATATTGCTTAATTTTAATTTTTATGATTTATACTGTATTTTTATGTACAATCTATTTATAAGACTTGGTATATTTTCTCCTAGTATAAGAAATTCTAAAAAATGTATTTCTATTTTCCATTGACTGTATATTGCTGCTCTTTGTCTTTTACACACACACACACACACACACACAAATGAAAAAATATGTATATAACCTGACATAAGATTGGTGACTGTTTTTATAGAAATCTTCAACGACTTTTTAAATGGGTTCGCCTAACATAACTATATTTTACATAGTCCTGCATAACTATCATTTTGAGAGCTTTTTATTCTTTATCCAAGACCATACAGCAACTTCTCTCGCCTTCTGGATTATGGTCTTTGTTATTTTCTATATGTTACATCTGGAAATATTAGAATATTTTAAGTAAAATATCTTACTTTTAGTGTTCAAATGTATGTTTGCTAAGTATAAAATTCAATGAAGACAGCTTTTTTTTCAGTCCTTTGAATTAATCTAATTTAATTTCTTACCCATTTGCTCTTTTTTTTCCTAATGTGAAATAAGATGCTATTTAATTTTGCTCCGCCACAGCTAATATTTTTGTTTCATGTATATGTTTTAATGATTTTTTTCTTTAAATTAGTTTTGGACAATTTCATTTTTGTGTATCTTGGTATGATTTTCATTCATATTTTTGTGCAAAAGGTTCATTTTTCTTGGAAATGTGGTGCTAGAATTTCAACTAAATTCAGAAATTTTAAATCTTTAAATATTTGTTGCCTACCTCTTTCTACTTTGAGAATTCTAATTATTTGAATATAAGTTTCTTGATTTTGGCACTGAGTGATGATCTATAAATTCTTCATTTTTATTTTAGACAATTTTTATTGTTATATTCATTTAAGTTTGTAATTTATTTACAATATGTGCTCTACTATTAATCTCATGTTATATATTCATTTCAGAAATAGTTCTCTAAAATTCAAAATAAATTTAAAAAAGAAATCTCTTCTTCTACATGTTAGAAAGAGAGAGGAACTTTGGGCATCTTGAATAAAAGGCTAGGATAAGAACCCACCAGCGGTGTGCTCTTCAAAAAGTGAGATGGAATGGCTGCTGGATGGCCACCATGTCGGAGGGCAGTAGCAGCTACAGTTATACTAACAGAGGAAGCTGCAAAACTAACTTTAGAACAGAAAGCAGAAGTGCTGACTGCAGGATGTCTAGTATCTCTTGTTAAAATCAAAAGGCTGAAAGGGAGGAAATAAGGATGGCCCTATAACTCCTTAGACCTTAGCCTAATCCCAGTTCCTGAGAAACCATTATGATCTTTCCTTAAGGAACACAGTAACAAGCTATAAAAATCCTACATGGTAAACGGTCCATAGAATTTACACAGGACTAAGAAGAAAGCTCTCCTGAGAACTTCTGGAAGAACTGAGGCTTTTCTTCAGAAAGCAAGACTCCAGTATTACACTGGGTACAAGCAAGTATTCATCTAAGGACCTTAACTCACCACAGTTTAAATGGGCACCTGCATTGAAGCTTCTGTTTTTAATTAGATCCATTTTGTGGGTAATCTTCCTAAGGCTATGGCTCTCAGACTCTCAGTAATGTATCTAACCTTTGCCATAATTGGACTTCCATAAGAAGTAGAGACATCTGACTGCTCCTCATAGTTGAGCTCTACCTCCCCAACATATTAGTATAAAGTTACTTTCTTTTTCCCACCAAACAGATAGCTCAGAAGTTACTTGTTTCTCTTTTTTCTGACAGTTTTTTTTCCTTCTACCCAGACAGTGACCCACACCACCCCAAGTGAACCCATATTGCCCAGTACATAGACTCTGCTGCTGCTGCTTTCAGCAGGAGGTAGCTGTATGGAGATGGAGACCGCCACCCCCTCAGAACTCCATAAAGAATTCTGAGCACGAGACAGGAGAGTAGGGGATGGCAAAGCTGCCTGGGAAGCAGGCATCAACTATTCATTATAAAACTCCAGAACATATGCACGGAAGAGTTCCTAAAGCCTGCATGTGGATGTCTTGCAAGAATGGCAGCAGGGTTTTGTTAGGATGACCTGAACCTGCTCTCAGACTGAGGAGTGAGTCATACAAAAAGCACAGTTCACATGGAGTTGTTCTAATGTGTTCTCTCTTGCATGGTGGCCCATTCCGACATGGTAAGGTGTACTTCTTTTCCTACTTTCACTTGGCCCAAACTCAGTCTGCAGAGCCTCTTTTTCTACCTTTCATAACATCTTGCTAGCATTTTTAAAAAGTGACAACAGCAGTCAGCCTAAGGCTGTACTGCCACTTACCATTTTGCAGCAAAAGTCTAAATGCACATAATAAGTCCAAGCAGCAAGTGTTAAGTCCAAACACTTACTAAACAAGTAGGTTGTTAAGTGAGGAAAATTGGTATTCAAAACCGGAAACTATTGCTCTTCACTACAGAGGTTTCTACCTTTTAGAGTGTATGAATTACTCATTAAAATCTAACCAACTCACATGATACAAACTGGATTATCAAAATAAGTCAGTCATTTTATTTTATATATCTTCAAATGATAATAAATTAAAATACTGTTTTTTTCCAATGGTACTATACTTAAAATATAAATGATTTTAAAAATAAGATGTTAGCACTTATACTTTATGGAACAGACAAAGGAATATGTCATCAAAATTACCAAAATCATATTTTGGCAACCTCTTGGGAAGCTTGCATTACAGCATGCCCTTCCCCCAGTTTTGTTTGATTTAAAGAAATGGAAATTTTAATAGTTAATATGCTTATTTCACATAAGATGCATTTTGTGTATCTCTCCCCTATGATGGTTATATATTTTACATTCTCTTCTGCCTAGTGACCTTATGACTGAAGCAGCTGAGTTTCGAAGCCATTATCTGAGGTAGTTTGATTTTTGCTTTGTTGGTACGAGGGATCAAAGTCAGGACCTTGCTCTTGCCAGGCAGGTGATTATGCCAGTGAGCTATCGCCCTGGCCTGTATGGGCAGGGGGCAGTTCAGAAAAGAGAAAAGGGACTGGGTTTCCCTCCAGCCCAGTTCTCTCCCATCCTCATCCTAACTGGGGAAACAGAGAGTCCAACTAACCATTCAGATAAGCAAGGAAGAGCTATACCTGATGTATCCTTTCTGGGCAGCGACCATGAGAGCAGTAAAGCCGAACTTATTGGGAACATCAATCTTAATGTGGCTTGGGAAAAAGAGAGAAAAGAGATTAATTAGCTTACCATGGCCCATATAGCTGATGGCTACCAGTGGTTACAGGTGACTAAACTAGCTCATTTTGCCAAAACTATCAAGTTCTTCTGGGCTAGTGATGGTAAGACTTTTAGAGCTTTCTACAGCAGCTGGCTACAGCATGAATGCCACAGGTTCACCACCACTGTTCTGGGCCTCTTTGATGGACACAGCTTCTCAAAGTTAGCTAAGAACAATGACTTCAGATCTTAGCTGCCCTGAGCATGAGATTATACTGGTAGAAACTGGTGCTTTTCCTTTCCTTGACTCCCCTTGCTTCCTGGGTACTAACTGATGCCACTCAGAGAAGAAACTAGAGCTTCTACAGTTGCTTTTGGAGCATGGCTTTGGTGGGAACACTCTGTTCAACTTACAGAGCCCAAATTCACAAGCCACTTGTGTTTTAAGGACAAGCTACTGACTCAAAAGGAATCTAAAGACCATATATGCCCTTAGGAGGCAGCTTGAAACACCTCCTACACAGCAACGCCATCACACCTCTTTCTTGAGTGGCTCCTGATGCTCTAAACAGCAGCTAGGGATGCCCTCACTTCATCAGGACTTAGATGTGTACATGTGGGAGTGAATTTTGCCAAAATGTTGCCACATACAAGTAAGGCACAAAAATTGTTAGGGGAAATGAGATATGACACATTTATAAGTTACTTTTACAAATTGCATTAAATAATTAAGGACTGTAATATTTACTTTAAGATCATCATTATTAACTCGGGATTATCCCATCAGTCACCTGAGATCAATTTGGAAGGCAGCTTAAAAGGCATGGGAATTTTTAGGAAAACAAACCTACATATGTAGTTCTATTCTTTTTTATGAGCACTGAAATGAAAGCTGGCAGAGATCTCTCACCCTCCTTCAAGTATTTGAATGAGCAAATCCTCATCATTCACGTTGACAGCTCGATGAAAGTGCTCGATACTTATGGGTTCTCCTAAAGAAATTAGATGGAAAGCAGTCATCCAACACATATTGAAAGAAGATCCATTCCAGCTATGTTCTCTGACAGCCTTGAGTGGTACTCCTTGTTCACCTTCACGAAGACATTGGGCTGTTCCTGTAAACACATCTTACATTTCCTATGTAACTGCTTCTTTTATTACAAAAGAGCTCATTTTCACATGTTAAGAGAACATTTACGCTGACCTAAAGATGGAGGACATCATCAAGTTATAAAGCATTGCTTTGTGACATTTGATAACAATCCTTTCAGATTTCATAAAGCTTAGTAAATTTCTCTCACAAGCAAGGGAAAGCTTAGCAATTGTCATCACAGTGTGCTGGTTTCATTGGCTAAAGAAAGGCTAAACTGTTTGAACAGCAAAGGACAAGTTGATTTGACATTGGAAATGGAAACTCTTCCATCCTTCCCAGGAGTAGGACGCACACACGGGCCCTGGGCACCCACGCTTGTGCAGGAAGAGGGGCTCGTACCCTCAGGAAGGTGGAGGCACACGAGAAAGCCTGCCGAGTAGTGAACAGCAAGAAAGGCAAGTCCAAGAAAGAGGAAAGGCATGGTGTACTGGACAGGAGAGTGTGGGGGACTTTGTGCAGGGAACACAGACTCTGCAAGGCCAAGAACAAGGCAGAGAGACCCACGGGAGCTGAGGATGGGGATAAAAGGTCACAGGAAAGCAGCTCATTTTTCAAAACACTTCTTTCATGGATTTATTTCCTTCATATTCCATGCTTTTCCAATTTTTTTTAATTGTCATGGTTAAGTTTAAAGGAAATACAAGTGAAGCATTTAGAACATCCCCTGGCCCATTGTAAATATCCAGGCATGCATATTCCTGAACTCAGAGGGATGGGCGGAGCAGCTGCCATCTGCCTTTGCTGCAGCCCACCCTCCCTTGTGTCCAAATGGATGCCTGGCATCAAGGTCAACCCTTGCACCACCCTCCTGCCCTGGGAAGGCTTCTGAGATTACAGTTCCTGGCCTAGAGCCTCTCACTAGATGGGCCTCATGCATTCATTCAGCACATACTTGTGGAGTAACTTAGGTACCAGATCATCCTCTAGGCACTGAGGTTCTTCCAAAAATGAGACAAACACGTCCCTCTCATTCCGATTTACATTGTGGTATTCACTTTCAGTCTGTCACATTCTAAATCCTAAAACACCCAACGCGTTCCTTATGGCCATCACTGGACCCCACACAGCTGCCCTCCTCCTGCCTGGGCAAACCTGCCTGGGACATCAGTTTCTGAGCAAAGGACCTCTTTCCTCCTGGTTTCCTAAGAAGGTATCTGCCATACAAACTAAACCAGGCACTATACACACTGGGAATACAGTGAGTCAGAAGAGTAAAGGGGACCCTACCAGAATGGCATCTGATGACCTTCTCTTTCTTCAAGTAAAGTCGTCACTTTATATCAATTTAAAGTTGTTCTATAATGTGTGCCCGCTAGAGCTTTCCAACCTCTAAGGGATGTATCAGCCACCTTACACTTCTCTTTCATCATTCCATGCATATTTTACACTGAAAGTTTCAAATAAAAGTATATCAATAAACCATCAAAGGTCAAGGCCTGTAGCTATCTGTAGCCTTGCAAGGGAGGTCTTACCCATGTTGCAGTTTCCAAGGGGACTAGGAAAAGAGGGACGATGTTGTGTTTCCAAGAGCATTTTCCAATGTTAGGGAGTATTTTTATTGTTACAATGGCAGGGGTGCTACTAGCCTCTAACAGAAAGGTATTAAAGTACTTTTTAACAATGTACACTACACAGGCCAGCTTGCCAGCAACCAAGAACTATCCAGTCCCAAAACATCAATAGCTCCATCTGTGAGAATCCTAGGCTAAAACTGCCTATTGTGTGACCCACACACACTTTAGGTGGGTGAAGTAAGCCAACAGATGGTTTCCCTTTCTCCTTTCCCTTCCTAGAACGGTGAAATCTGTGTCACTCTCAGTGCCTGTGATCCCATCAACAGCCCCATTTCTGTAACCCTTGAACTCCTACTGCCACTTAAAGCTGGTCACCCAAATACAATCACCTAGGCAAGGTGTGAACTCTGCTTAAGCTTACAATGTGGCAGTACCCTAAGTTAATTAGGGTGGTATCCTAGTAATTAAGGATCCTATTAATTAAGCAGAACACAATGCCTTTTAAATGTTCCTCCAAGCCACAAAAAACAGACTCAGCAAGATATGCAAACCTACCCAGATAGAGGTAGACAGGGTCAGAACTCACACCTCAGGTCACACTACTCCTTCTCTGCAGTAGTTAAGAAGTGTGAAGACACCTGGCCAGTTCACCATATATTTCCAGTTTTGCTAAAGCTTGAATACAAAGAGATATCTTAAATAAAAGCAATTCCCCTCTCAAAAGTGTGAAACAAAAGCTTCAGAAAATGCTATTTCTTGGGTCTCAAGCACTTGCAGTCTCTCCCCTGTCTGCACTGACCGCCTCCGTTCCACATCCCCCATCTCAGCGGTGCAGCATGACTCCCCTGATGGGGTGTTTCCTTCCCAGCACATCTTCCCTGAGAAGCTCTGCAGCATGCAGAGATGGGGGAATTACAGAAGTCCATTTCATGCTTGTAAGCTTGAAGACCATTTGCAGCAGAAAACAGGGTTCTCTGATATTACAATATAATTAAAATAAATGCATTGCCTCTTCCAGCTTCTTTAAGAGGCATTCAGGGCTTCACAGCGTATTCTGGGAACAAATGGATCCTTCGCGAAGAGAAGGGAAGGCAGCAAAACTGTTCATCACTGCTTGCTTGCTGAGGTTCAGCAAAGAAACAAACACCATCAGCCAGGGTATGAGGGCTCCTTTTGAGCATTAACTCATTTACCCTTTGTTCCTTCAAACACATTGTCCCAAGGAAAGAAAGAAGGAGCTACAAATCTCCACTGAAAACATGTAAATCAGCAGAGGCATGGAAACATCTACCAGTTTGCATGAACTTGACAAGGACACACGGGGAAAGGGCCTTTGTTTGCAGTGCACAGCAATTCCTTCTACTCCCACTCTAGCCAGGAGCTTCAAAGAACAGGAAGGAAATTCCAGTGGGAGCAGCATTCCACTCCTCTCACCCCAAAAGTCTCCCAGACTTGGTAGGCCTGGCCCAAGAAAATGCCACCAGTAAGTCCAAGAAGCTAGACCTTAGCCTACGTGGATTTCATCTTCTAGTGTCCACTCTGAGTGCTGCAATTGTAGATATCCTACTGATGTCGCCCAAGTGCTTGTCCCAGCTGGGTGGGATGCCCATGGGGCAGGCGGTAATCTTTGGGAAGCCATTGTTCACTCTGTCAGAGGTCAGCTAGCTGCAGATGTGCCCACTGATATTATAATACCGTGGTAACAACTTGCTTGGTGGAATTTAAGTCTTTATTAGATGCAGTGAATAAATCATGAGTTCACTGGAGAAGATATTTGCCAATTAACAACTAGCAGCTGTTTTTCTTTCTTTTAAAGAGTCCAGCTGATTAAAATTGTATGCCTCATTTAAGCAAAAATCTCCATGTACTTTACCTGGGAAGGGAAAAAAAAAGGTTGAGCATCCTTTATTCCAACAAAGTACATGCTTTTAGCCGGGCATGGTGGCTCACGCCTGTAATCCCAGCACTCGAGAGGCTAAGGCAGGAGGATTGGTGCAAGTTCGAGACCAGCCTGAGCTACAGAAGTGAGCTCAAGGCCAGCCTCAACTGCATAGCAAGACCCTGTCTCAAAAAAGACAAAAAAAAAAAAAAAAAAGTACATGCTTTTGTGATCCATTATAATGCTCTCAAACTGAATGCAGATTATCAACCCACAGAAGCATTTTCACGTATCATGTGTGCATTGTTAATTCGTTGATTAGCATGATCTACCTCCTTAAGAGGCATTATCCATATAAAAATAGTTAAAGGAGTCAACAGCCAACAGAGCCATGAGGCTGCTTTGGGAAGAAGGAAAAGGACACTGGATCCCCACCTCACCCCTAGAAGGGTAAGGTGGCTTGCAGCTACAGACGCTTGTGCTGTACTTAACAGTGGAACAGTACAGAAGACCCAGCACACCTACTGGTCCCCAACATGGCTTTCTTCCTGCAAGAAGCCATAGGTCATTACCCATGGAAGCAATAGGACTATGATAACAAGTGCAGCATCAGATTTTATGATTGTCTCCACAAAATCAGATCAGCAAGAAGGCATGCCTGGCTACAAGGATAATCCTTATCAGCTGATAGAGTTAGGCTGGTCTCTGCCTTCCTAAAAGGGCTCCATTGGGTGCAGCAACTCCATAGCTTTGACGTGCTATGGGGAGGTCAACATACTTGGTTGCAGAACCAGTTTTGTTTGCCTTACCTGGCAGGTTCAGGTGGACTCAACATGGCTGGTGAAAAAGCAGTCCATCTCCCAACAGATATGAGTGTAAGCCAAGAAAACTAGTGTTTCTTTAGCATACTCTTAAAGATCTTTCTGAGCCTTGGTTCATCATGCATCCATCACCAAGGTCCTCTTTCATGCTGACCTATCACCCTGTTCCTCTAGGAGCACACTTTGTAGGTGCAAGCCAAAAAACATGCAAAATCATATACAAGAGGTGTTTGGAGGTGGTAAGCCACTGCTCTGGCCTGGAGTATGAGCTCAGTCACTTGCATGGAAAGGGAAAGCTGCATAAGGAACCCTGATGTCCCAGCTAGCTTTGTCCAAGGAGGGTGTCCAACAGGCAGAGCAGCAGGCTGGGTTTTCCAGAGGGGCAGAGGCATGAATGTGGGAGTGGCCTAGAACTTATGGGTGGCTGGAAAGCAAGAGGACAGAAGGAAGTAGAGAGGAAGCCTGGGGGAGCATCCTGGCTCAGTGTCCCTTAGACTCTGTTCAACTTCAAAGATTTGGGGCTGGGGAGATAGCTCTGAGGCACAAGTGCCTGCTGGGCAAGTGCAAGGTCGTGAGCTCGAACCCTGGCCCCACAAAAAAAAAAAAGATTTTGCCAAGTCTTATCCCTAACCTGCCTTTAGCAAAGAGCTCACTGATTTCCACATGATCTGCCTCCTTTTCCTCCTAAGGGTCCCAGAGGCCAAACATTTGCCTTATAAAGCCAAATGCTTGAGCATTTCAAGAATGGGCCTTCCTTCCTGGCCTGCATCTCCATAATTGACCATTTCACTTCAAAAGTCTCCTTTGAAATTACAATTTTTTTTCCCACAGCTAGCTGAGCATCCTTTAGGAATGCATACAGAATCCCCACTCTGAGCTTTAACTAAACTCCCACTTTGCTCAGCTGAAATCCAATCCCCTCATGCCATGTCTGGAGTTGAAAGTATTACAGGCTAATCCCGAATCTAAATTATCTTTAGTCCACACAAAAATTTTCATGAATAAATGCCTAAAGGGCACAATTGAAATCCACAGATAATATATATATATACATATATATATATATATATATATATATATATATATATATATATATATATATATATCAGCCAAATGCCACACTGAATGAAACTGAAAAATAACTTCACTGACAAAGGGAAGATTTCCTTCATGTGACCCAAAAAGATTTGCCTGCACTGCCAGTGAGTGGGCCACAGAAAACGTTTCTGACCAGTTTAATCTGTATATTGTAGCCCAAAGATGACACTGGATACATACATCTTTAAAATGCCTTAAGATATCAGTCTCATAGTCTCGGGTGTTCAGAGGGCTGAGAGTCAGGAGGAGAATCACCAAGTTTGAGGCCAGCCCACACAACTTACCAAGACTCTATCTCAAAGTAACATAAAAGGACTAGCAGAGCCACAGGCATACCATGTGCACGCTCCTGGGTTCAATCCCCACTACTGAAAAATGCTTCAGGAAATAATGTAAAACTGGAGCAAGGAAGAAGTGGTCTGAGGCATCACAGCTAGATCCTCTGGACATCTCCTCCACACACCCTCCTCCAGGATCTGCTGTGACTGGGAACAGCATGTTCATACTTCCTTATTCAGGGTACCCAGAAATCAGTGCTGTAGCCAGTCAAGACACAGACTCTGAGCCGGGCATGGTGACGTACCCCTGTAATCCCAGCACTTGGGAGGCTGAGGCAGGAGGATTGGTGCAAGTTCGAGACCAGCCTGGGCTACAAAAGTGAGCTCAAGGTCAGCCTGAGCTGCACAACAAGACCCTGTCTCAAAAAGACAAGAAAAAACCTTTAAAAAGACACAGACTCTGAGGTCCCAGGATGGACAGACTCTGAGTGGACATCTTCACAAGGACACTCAGACAGACAGTTTGCCCAGTCCACTGGCTTTGGTCCGCTTCTTGAGCAAGATGACCCCCACCTTATGCCAAAAGTCCATGAGCAGGGCATTTCTGGTGCAAACATAGGCTCTCACAATGTGTGAAAACATAATTAGATTCTTCTTCTGTTATTTATTATGACAGGCCCCGCCAGTAAAGAATATCATCGCAGTGCTTAAAAATTGAGTTCTTTCTGCATCCAATAAGGGGAGAAAACGCAGGTTAATTTCTAGACTATTGACCATGTTCGTGCATGTCTAGATAATGCACACAGACCATTTGTGCACTCACTGGTTGTAGACACTGAGACGACTGGGCTGTACTCATATTCTCCAGAGGGGCTGGTGACCTTCAGTCGAAATCTGTACAGTGTCCTTGGTTCCAGACCTTCGACAACGTGCTTTGTTGCATATCCCCTGGACAGGAGGAAACACACATGCTGATAACACTGGAGGACCTAAACAACCTTCTGATAGCTTGTCACAAGAACAGGCAGAAGTGACCTTGGGGTACAACCCATCTTTAGTACACTTCTGATCTTGGGCTTTTTTAATTCCTTCATAACACAGGTCACATATGGCACTTCTGTCCTTCCCAGCATGTGCCCTCTCTGTCTCACATGGCTGAGCCAGTGCCTGACACATAGCTGATATGTAATGTTGTTCTTCCCATAGCTAATCGTGTTAGCTCACACCATTTGCCCTCAAATAACAAAGTTTCACCTGTGAAAGCTTCACCTTCAATGGGGAGTCAAATTGTTTTTGAGCTTCAAGGGTCTTCGAGTGGATAAGACTATCTAATGAGCTGACAAAGGCAAAAGACTACTGTAGGGAAAGGATCTTAAGGAGACAAATGCATGAGTGCACGTAGCTCCTGAGTGGCATGCCACAGGGCAGTGGGAAGCACATAAGGAGGAGCTCCATCATCATACATCATAGTTAGGTTGACCTAGGAATGTGGCTGGCCAGTCTAAGCTGAACAGTTATGGCACAGAAATCTGATTAGAGGCTCATGGTGGAAAGCCACATACCTCCAGAGAGAAAAAGTACTGAGAATAATCATTTGGACCATGTAAAACGAGCCTAAGAAATGCAGTTGAGGCCAGGTGCCTGGCCTGTCTACTCAGAGGATGGTGGAATCCAGCCAACATGGTGGGACTGTACCCCTCTCTTCGGGGGGTAGGTCCCAGGACCCTGTCTTGCCCTGACACACATTCTAGGATACCAGGCCTCCAAGGATGATAAAGAATTATATGTGTTACCTAATACTGGCCCGGACTTCAGTTTCCACTTGACATCAAAAATCTTTATTGGTATCTAAGTTTCAGGTATCCCTATTTCTAAATCTGCATGTTAATCTTTCCTTCTTTACATTACAAAGGCTTAATTTCTTACTTGGGAAGCAAAAGTAGAAGAGATTTCATTTCCAAGGCTTTCTTCCCTTCTGTTTCAATCTAGTCCTTATTTCTCTCCCTTCTCCAGGCTTACCATGGTTTTTCTTTTTCTTTCTTTTTTTCCTTTCCCTGTTTCCTTTTTTCTCTTCTAGAGGCTAAAGTCATGCTTTTAGATTTACAACCAATTTTTTTCAGGGATGTTTACACATACTTGCTAAGCTTTTTTTCTTACTGAGGAGAACCAGAAGTGGGGTAGTCAAGGGGAGTGAGCAAGGGACAGCAGAGTTAGGTTGAAATGACAGAGCTGAAGTGAGTACCATGACAAAGGAAAGAGAGCTCACCCGGACGTGTGGCTTCAGGCCTAGTATGATGGTCACGCTTGCACCTCGCATATTACTCAGACAGCTTCACTCATTCCAAGGTCTTCCTTAGACCATCACCCACTCTAGAGGGGGCAGCATCCCAAGGAAGAATCCAAAGGCCTTTGAAATGCCGTCTTAAAAACTCTCCCATCAGACAAGTAATTCTTATGCTTCAAGAAGGAAGTAAAAATGTCTCTAGTCAGCCAAACAAACCTTGGGCGGGAAGGGCATTTAACACCTAGGAAGGATGCCCTCAGTACCCTCGCCAGGGTGAGAGGACAGGATGCAGAAGAGTTTAGCCTGTTATGAGGAGATACCTCTCTGAAATCCCAAGACTTGAACCATTTTTAAAAACTGAAAAATGTCATTTACCAAGATGCTTTCCTGTGTGTCTTTAACTGGTTATCTGAAATGCGCAAGTTCCAAGTGAAATGAAGTCCTGAACAGTTGGTGATCCTTTTTCTTTTCTTTTTTTTTTTAATCACAAAACATGTGGACACAAAAATCTAAATGATTCCTTGAGCTCAGCTCTAACAGAGCCAGGGGAAAAGACTTGACAGGTCAGGTACCTCGGGCCACGTGGCTACACTTTCCTGGCTGATGCAGCCTCAGACTGGACAGCACCTTTGCCAGAAGTGCATCTCTCTCTTCACCTCCACGGAGTCGTGTGTGCTGGGACATGTCAGTCATGTTGGCCTCTGACAGTCCCTCTGACAGGTTGAGCTGGGCCATTAGAAGCCTGAAACTTGTGCATTCAGCCCTTGCAATAAGCCAGCAGATAAAAAAGACCCCTCTCCCCACTAGAGAGAGATCACTTGATAAGACAGGGTCACTGGAAGATGGCAGGAAGTGAAGAAAAAGGAAGCTTAGTCTGCTCCTACCAGCCCAACCCCTGCCACAGAGGCAGCACATCTGTGGCTGGAGCCATGTGGTTGCTCCAGGCCCTTCAGAGTGACACCAGCCATGACCACAGGGAGCAGAGATGATTCTTCCCCACACTGCCCAAATCACTAGCTGCGAGCCAACATGTGCTTATTTTTGCTTTAAGCCACTGAGCTTGGGGGTTGCCAGAGGTTATTAGGTATGAAGCAATAGAAAAAGATGTGGATCAACAAAAAAGAGAATGCTGAGACAATGAAGGAGGAATGCCAATGGCATTAAGGAAGAAATACAGTATGTGTCAAAAGTAGATATAACTATACTTACCATAAAAGTAAAAGTTATAAAACCAAGATAAATACTCAGAAAAATTACATGCATTAGAGATACTTCTTAAAAGCTCAAATACATCAGCCTGACACAACCCAACTTGTATTCTCATAAGCAAGTGATTTCATTATTAAGTGAGTGTAGGTTAGAGTCTTTCCCCTGAAGGATTGTATGTGTGTGTGTGTGTGTGTGTGTGTTTTCACGTGTGTATGTGTTTATGTGTGTACACAGGAGCATACACACATACACTCTGTCCCTTGACTATCTTGTTTTTCTCAGCCCCAATATCTAGGCCATAGGCAAATGTTTATTTTTTTAATTCTTTTTTTTTTTTTTTTTTTTTTTTTTTTTTTTTTTTTTTTTTTTTTTTTTTTTTTTTTTTTTTTTTGTGGGACCAGGGTTCGAACTCCCGACCTTGCACTTGCCCAGCAGGCACTTGTGCCTCGGAGCTATCTCCCCAGCCCCTTAATTCTTATTTTTTGAGACTGGTTCTCACTATTTGCCAGGATCCATCCTGAACTCCTAGGTTCAAATGACGCAGTTACAAAGCCCAGCTACGCTAGCAAAGTGTTCAGACTCTCTAAATCATCGTTTAAATTCAACCAGTTCTCACACTGTTCTGCTATCTCCCACCTCAATTACTGCAAAAGCTTCCTAATTAGTCCTCCCTGCTGCTTGCTGTCTCGCCTCCCCATAGCCTGCGCTCAACACACAGCCAGAGGGAACTTCATGAAACATAAACCAGATCCTGACTCCTTAGCATAACCAGCCCTCGGCTTCCCCCTCGACTCCAGAGCGAAAATCTTGCACTTGTCGGCCACCTGCAGACCTGGACAGTTGCCTCTGCTACTCTTGCTGCTTCACTCCATCGCATCCCTCTCATGCTCCTGGAATCCAAAAGTCACTCCCACCTCAAGGATTTCCGCTTGCTGTTTGCTTTCCTGGGCATTCTTCCCTGATGTCTCCACCACTCACCCCAGAGTCGTCTTCTTGGGAAATAGTTTCTTGTCTCCAACCTAAAACTCCAACTCTTCCTATGCTTTTTCTCCTTAGTATTTATTATCATCTGAGATAACATGTGTGTATATGCATGTGTATAAAGGTGTGTACATATATGTGTGTATATGTACGTTTTTCTTTTGTATCTTATTTACCATTTTCTTTTTCTTCCCTCACCATGAGGATTTTCTGTCTGTCCCCAGTGCCCCACTGCCAGCATCCAGAACAAATCGAGCCTGTCATGAGTGCTGAGTAATATACACTAACGTAATAGGTAAAATGCATGATATTGGCACCAATGGTCATGAGGGCTTAAGGGACAGGCAACAGGATAGCAAGGAGAGCTTCTCGGCCAATGGAGAACCTTATAGATGAGCAGGAGAAACTGTAAGGTAATAGAGAGAATTTGTGCAAATAGGGAAAACAGCTAAACACACGTGCAAGAGAAAGTCAGCATAGTTGAGACAGGAAAGTGATCTGGCTGGAGGGTTTGTACTCAGAATAAGAGATAACAGAGAAGCAGGGTGTGGGCCCAGTGCAGGGCAACGAATGTTGGTCTAAGGAGATCTTAGACCTGATCTTCCTCCTCCGAGCAAAGGAGACCCACTAGAGAACATTTGGCAAAGGAGAGATTAAAAAGAAAATTAAGCTGCAAGGTAGAATAAAGGCAAAAAAAGAGGAGTCAGGCCAACTCATCCAACCAACAAATATCCTAGACAGAGTCCTAGGGCCTGGGGATGTATCACTGAGTAACGACAAAATGGAGCTTTCATCCTAGTAGAATAAAGCACCCCAGCCTAACAAGGGTGGAGGTTGGGAAGAATTTTACAAAACAGAACTCACACCACCAAGTTATAGATTGGCTCTAAGAGGCCATCGAGGAAGCCAGTGTCAGAAATGATACCACCAGCTCGAAACTGATGGACAGGAACAGAATCTGACAAGTCAGACAGCAGCTCTTAAGCCCAGGAGCCCAACGTCAGATGGTAATCACCATGAAAGGAAGACATCTGCTAGTTAACGCCATCTAGACGAAGTGGTGAAAGGGAGAGGTGAGAAGTAGTAGTCTCATTCTGCCACCTAGCGGTAAGGTTTTGCTGCATTGTCCTCCCAGGCGGACAGGCTGTTCAGCTGGACCCCTCTCTGGGCGTTGCAGCAAGGGCTGTGCAACCTACTGTCACCCAAGACCCTCCTAGGGGCAGACGGCAGCAGGAGCTCTGGGGAGAATGTGAATGACACGGAGACACATGCTGCGCCAGGGCCGCCATTTCTCTAGGGGAAGCCGCTTCCTCCCTTAGCAAAAGCCAAAAGCCAAGAGGAAGTACAGAAATACCTAGGAGAATGTGCTCTCATACGCCATGGCTGTAGTATGAGGGAAATGGGGGAAAGAAATGACATCTCTTTCCTTACATCTCTTTCTTTCTCCATAGAAATACTTAAAATATCATAATTCATACTTTTAGAGGGAAACTACTTTCACAGAGGAATATATGACATAATTAAAATAACATTTTCAAGTAGTCAAGCCAGAAATTCTTTTCATATGGTAACTACATTTCATAGGATTTTTTTCTTTTTTTTTTTTTTTTTTTTTTTTTTTA